>JAOTJB010000001.1:30080510-30090558 GCA_027123815.1 Erythroxylum minutifolium | reverse complement strand
AAACAGAAGTTGCAACATTCCTCATCTTGTGAAAACTTGCGTGAACAGTGCACGTGAACAGTGCACTAAGCATTTGACGATTTGCTTCATACAGATTCACCACTTGACAGATTGTGTGCTGAAGGTGCCTTCTTCAATTCTTCGTGGGGGCCTCTTCAAGACTTTCATCTTATCCAAAATCGGTGTATAAAATTTCTTTTTCCCACGACCTTGTAGCACCTGCACACCCAAATACCGGCCCACCAAAGTTACCCTCCTAAACCCCAGGCAGTGGCAAATATCCTGCTTCACACGAGCTAGGTATTCTTCAAAAAAATCACAGACGATTTCAATGCACTGACACGTTGACCAGAACTATCACAAAACTTTCTCAAACAATCATTGATTACCTGTGCTTGCTGTACATTAGCCTCAGCAAATAAAAACAAATCATCCGCAAAAAATAGATGAGACACCATCCTGCCTCTCCGCCCCATTTTCACAGGCCGCCACCTCTTCTCTATAACAGCATCAGAGATAAGATGAGTTAGTCTCTCCATACATAATACAAACAAATAAGGCGATAAAGAGTCGACGCAACCCCCTCGTTGGAAGAAACGAAACCTTAGGTGAGCCATTGAACAACACTCTCATTGAGACAGAAGAAGTACAGAAACGGATCCTCTCAACAACCCTACTATCCACACCCGCAAGCATAAGAGTCTCATCAATAAAATCCCAGCTCAATCGATCATAAGTCTTCTCCAAATCTAGCTTAATAGCCATCCAACCCCGGCACCCAGTTTTCCTCTGCATAGCATGGATGATTTCCTGAACAATGTCAACATTATCAACGATCTGTCGACCTGGAACAAAACTTGTTTGATAGTTGGAAATCAAAGACCCCAAAACCAGTTTTAACCGATTAACAACAAGCTTGATAATGATTTTATAAAGAACATTACACAAACTTATTGGCCGGAACTGATGCAGAGTCAATGGATTAGGGACCTTCGGGATAAGAACGAGAAAAGTATCATTTTACCCAGCAGGACCTTGTACTAAAAAACTCCCAAACCACTTTCAAAACCGACGGACCAACCCGCTCCCACTGACTTTGATAAAAAATCGGTTGTAAACCATCAGGACCAGGGGCCTTAAATCGACCCATACTGCAGACAACCTCGTGAATATCCTCCATAGACACCTCACACAGAGTTGAGAACATATCACCCTGCACAACCCGCGGAAACGAGTTAACTGTAGATACTAGATAGCACCCGCCGAGTATCACCCTCCACCGAATACAGCTCACGGAAAACCTCCACAACCATATGTTGTAAAATGCCCGGGTCCTCCTGCCAGTGCCCCGAATTATCCATAAGAGACCTGATGTTATTTCCTCTCCGACGGGCCAAAGTAGACATGTGAAAAAAATGAGTGTTCCTGTCCCCGAAAGTAGTCCAGTTGACACCCGATTTCTGCCGCCACAAAAGCTCCTCTTGTGCCAACACCAGCTCATACTCCTTACGCATCCCCTCCTGCAATTTGAAAATATCATCAGACCAGTATCTATCAAGCCAAGCATCAAAATCCTGCAACTTGTGTTATAACTGTTGCTTACGATAGAGAATATCACCAAATACCTTGTGATTCCAAATCTTTACCTCCTTCACAAAACCTCTATAAGCTATGTCCCAAGACACATTAGAATTCCATTGGCGAACAACAAGGGGCACAAAACCGGGATGGGTAAGCCAAGCCGCCTAAAATCGAAATGGTCTCGGCATTACCTTAGTCGGTGGTCATAACCGCAACATGATGGGCCTGTGATCGGACTTGATACGAGGAAGATGTGTCAAAATCGAGTCTGGAAATTCCCGAAGCCAGTGAGAATTCACTAAAGCCCTGTCCAGACGCACCCGAAGAGTCCCCCTAAACCAAGTGAATTTCGGACCTGTGAAGCCAAGGTCTAACAAATCACAAGCATTCGTAAAATTCAACAGCTCATCACGCCAACAATCACGACTTGCCACGCTCCCTACCCGCTCCGAACTATCCAAGCAACAGTTCTTGTCACCAATAACAACCCAAGGGCCTGATACTTGATGCTGTAAGGCACACAAGTCCCGCCATAAATCAGTCCGACCCATATAAACCATACCGGCATACATCGCAGAACAAAAAAAGAGCCTGCGATCCCTCTCACACTGTATATGCACAAACTGTTTCGATGCATTTAGTACTGAAATGTTGATATTTGTATTCCAGAAGACCCAAATACCACCAGAAAAACCTTGTGCCTCCTGACAAAAATGATTCAACCAACCTAGAGTTCGAATAATTTGAGTAGCTCTAGCACCACTAACACGTGTCTCCACCACCACAAAAACATCAGGATTATGAATCCTCGATAACTCCCGAAATACTACATGAAATTGAGGACTAGCAGCCCCCCGACAATTCCATATAATGATAGACATAAGAAAAAACATAGAATCAAGCAACACGAGAGGAAACCCCCCAACGTCACCACCTTTGGATCCTTTCAAGGTCCTTTTACCACCACGAGGATGTTTTTCCTGAATAAAACGTTTTTTGCCAGATCGAAGGGAAACGCCTGCGTCCGAAGACTCCTGCACACCAGGATCAGTAACACCAGGATCATCCACTAGCGTTGCACCAATCTCCTCACTTTTCGTTGGGGTTCCTAACAACGACAACTCTACCCTCATTGTCTCACCTTGACTACGTTGATCCAATAGATCACTATCGTTCCCATTACCCGCAAGCATAGCAGCTGCATGGGCACGAGACTTATGCATAGTGATACGAGTATAATTCACCTAGGGAGAACACACCCCAAAAGCTAGTTTAAAGGGAGGGAGAGTCCAAGGCCTGTTCTAGAACCACGCCTCTCCGATATGGGACTCGTAACATTGTTTCGCCCTTTGGAAGCCGGCGTCTCGACGGCTCTCACTCCACGATGCTTTACTCAGCGACACTTCACTTGTTTCAGTTCACGGTCAGCCCCTCCTTTGGTCAGCCCCTTTCCGTGAGTAGCCCTTTCCGGTGGCCAACTCTCAATAAAAGCACCAATTATTATAAGTATAAGTCACCCTGGGAGAACCACACCCCAAAAACTAGCTTAAAGGGAGGAAGAGCCTAAGGCCTTATAAGGCCTGTTCTAGAACCATGCCTCCCCGATATGGGACTCGTAACATTGTTTTCCCCTTTAGAAGTCGTCGTCCCGACGGCTCTCACTCCACGGTGCTTCACTCAGCGACGTTTCACTCGTTTCAGTTCACGATCAGCCCTTCCGCTGGTCAGCCCCCTTCCGTGGGTAGTCCTTTCTGGTGGCCAGCTCTCAATGAAAGCACCAATTGTTATGAGTATAAGTCACTTTGGCAGAACCACACCCCAAAAGCTAGTTTAAAAGGAAGGAGAGCCCAAGGCCTTATAAGAATTGTTCTAGAACCACGCCTCTCCGATATGGGCCTCGTAACATTGTTTTCCCTTTTGGAAGCTGGCGTCCCGACAGCTCTCACTTCACGGTGTTTCACTCAGCGACGCTTCACTCGTTTCAATTCACGGTCAGCCCCTTTCCGTGGGTAGCCCTTTCTGGTGGCCAGCTCTTAATGAAAGCACCAATTAAAGGGAGGGAGAGTCCAAAATCTTGTAAGGCCTGTTCTAGAACCACGTCTCCCCGATATGGGACTCGTAACACATAGCCAATCCACGATCGACCTGGCCTACATTAGCAATCACATTCTCAGGCACAACTGGAACTGGGTGCTGGAACTGGGTGCCCCGGTTGCACAGCAAAAGTCACTGCCTCATCGTGGAATCTTACATGAGGAGATTTAGGACCATTATCTCGAGCCTCGACATCAGCAACTTCCATCTCATCAGTAGCCTCCAACATAGAAAAACGAGATCCCTTCGAGCCAGTATCCACCGCCTTACCCTTCTCACTCTGCCTTTCCAGTGACGATTCCCTGGCATCAACGCGAACCGTAGAACGGCCACGCTCTGTAGAAACTCCACGTCTACGCTCAGTAAAATCTTCACGTACGCGAGGTTTACGTCGGGCAACTTGCATCCAGGGCCCATATTGCGAATCAGCACTAACTTTCACTGCGGAATTATCCACAATCAAATCATCCATAACAACAGATGCCGCCTCTGTAACGTAAGGGCAGGCAGATTTATGGTGGCCAACCCGTCCACATGCAAAGCAAATTTTGGCAGCTTCTCATATACAACCCGTTGCCTCTTCCCATTTAAATTAAAGCGAGGAACAAGTGGTTTCGATAAATCAATTTCTACAGCAACACGGGCAAACCGACCCCGTTCCATAGCCATAGTTGTATCATCAACCCTAATTGCACGTCCCAAGGAGCTTGCGAAGGATAGCAGGATTTTCTCGTGATTGAATTGAATGGGAAGATCTGGGAATCGCACCCAAACTGTGACTGTGGGTGTGATCGCTTCAGCTAGATTAAAGGCAGGCGTCCACGGTTGCACCACAAGATAATGACCGAGAACAACATAAGGACCACCCAATAACATTTCATTCACATCGTCTTCATTACCCAATCTCATTAAGAAAAAATCGTTCTCAAGATCAATAATCTTCGGAATGATAGACAGCGCCACATCGATTTCAATCTATTGCACATCAGACCATGCGTAACCTTGCGCCCTAATACCTTGACTACCACCGAATGTCGCCAGGGTTTGTTAATCCGATCCATCAAAGCAGCAGAAACAGATATATCAATACCACCCAACCCCTTAGCAATCGTAATATCATGTTCCTCTGGTTCAATCGCAGAATCACGTTGCAAGTTAACACAATCTCAATATGAAACGAGTCGACGTTTCTCAACACCACGATCACTAGCCGAGTGCACACGATCCACCACTGATTGCAGAGTCCGGTTATCACCCATCTGCATGGCCGGATCACCATCATCTTTCGAAACACCCGCCGCTGCAAGAGAGAGTTGAGAGCATCGAGAGCGTTCTCCCGTCGCCATTACATGTATGGAAATTGATGGTTTATAATCTAAATGATATTACTTGTAATAATTTTTTAAAATAATAGTAATTTAATAATATTTGAGTTATGATCTTCTG
The DNA here is from genome assembly GCA_027123815.1 of Erythroxylum minutifolium. Taxonomy (NCBI): domain Eukaryota; kingdom Viridiplantae; phylum Streptophyta; class Magnoliopsida; order Malpighiales; family Erythroxylaceae; genus Erythroxylum; species Erythroxylum minutifolium. Next base: position 30,085,437 of record JAOTJB010000001.1, on the reverse strand, counting down.
AATTGAGATGTTTACAATTTTGAGTTTATGACACATTTGTTAATGATTTAGTTCACTTTTTAACTCAATGTAGTTTAATATTTTATAATTTTATTCTTATTTTAATTAATTATAGATTTTAATTAGAAATTATTTTCAATAGACCCATATGCAATGTGACATGATAAAAGAAAAAAATAGGATAAAGTAATAATTAATAATTAAAATAAAATAATAAATGCTTAAGACTATGTTTGATTGGACGTAAGGTTTTTAATGTAATAAAATAGAATGAAATGGTTTATATTGTAATATAAATGGATGTAATATTAGAAAAATATTGTTTAAGAAGGATGAAAGAGTTAATAAAGTAATATAGTGAACTATTGTTTGAAATAAGAATTTATAATGTTATATACTGAAAAGTTGTTTATTATTTTAAATTTCATCCAAAACCTCTCAACTTGAAATTTCTAATTTTTACCGTATATGATCAAATGAGATGTAATATGAAACTCACTTCTTCTATCTCAGTCTATTATAAACCCTTTTTTTAAATAATAGAATAATATTATATTTCATTTTATTACATTAATAAATCGAAAGCCAAATATAGCCTTAAAAAAATTGGCTACAGATCTTCATTAAGTTATGCAATTTTAGAACACAAAATTTTAAGAAAATATCAGGATAAATATACTTGATATGCTGTAAAGTTCTGTCGACTATTTCTTGCATATCATCCTTGTGCAGGGCATGCTAATCTCCTCAGAGCCATGGCGGCAAAGCAGAGAAGTGGGATTTGTTAAACTGAAAACCACTTTCCTCTTTTCACATTCAAATGGAGAAAACTAAAAACGGTGGCACTCGCTCAGAACACACAACGAGAGATGAGAAAGCACTCGTCTTTCATCTACTCAAAAGCGAACAAACACCATAAACAAGGAACAGGGATGAGAGTGGTGTTGAACCAGAGACGAAAAAGATTCGAACTTGAAACAGTATAGCATCATTTTCAACCATCTCCAGAACCTCAGAATCATTGAAGAAATCTTAACTTTGAGAAGATTATAAGCTGCGGGTATTAGAAATGAGGGGAAATACAAGAAGAAATGGAAGAGAGAGCTGAAAAAGACAATCAAACACATGTTTACCAACTTATAACAAAATGTAGAACAAAAAATAACAACACATGTATAGCATTCATTTGTAAATTTCCAAACTTGGAAAAACAATATATGCCAAAAGCTCAGATGTACAAGATACTTGTCAAAATGGACCTCCACCCAACAAAGCTAAAACAGAGATAATAGCAAACAAATGCCCAGTTTAATACAGAAATAAGTTTCCATATTAGCAACTTTATGATCCTCAAGAGCAGCCAGAAACCAGCATTTTCGAAACAAAAGGACTTAAAACAAGAGAGATGTATGTCAAGGAAATCAGCAGTACTACAACTGAACAAATAAATGCAACCAACAGATCCTAAAAATAAAGAGCAGTTTTTATGGCTTCATGAAGGGGTGGAAAAAAACACAAACTTTGCTGTCAAAATCCAAACTTTAGAACTCTAAACCGACCTCAGAAGCGAAAGAAACAAATGAGGACGACCCCGTTACAGAAAAACGCGAGCGAAAGGAACCAAATGTAAGACACAGAACACGTGCATTGAGACAGATCATGAGTGAGACACAAATTCAAAGAAACGAGTGCTTAAAAACCGGAAGAATATGTGCATTGACGGAATAAATATCCAATCGGACCTGACCTCCTAACTTAAAATTTGTTCATCAAGAAAATGTGCTGACTTGAGTTCCACCAAGAACAGTAGAAGACCAAAATACTTGAGGAAATGGTTCCATTGTATAAGCCTACATACCCACACGACACAGTTGCCTTAGGAAGCTATTAAAACACATGATATTTAGGCATCTAAAGGTTTAGAGTAGCAGGTAAACACCATAACCTGAACATGTTCAAATGTCCCTCATATGCAGTGTCAACCTCAGTACCCATTAATGGAAAGAACTATTGCGGGGAAGTTATTGAGAGATCGTTTAAGTATAGATTTGATCAATTAAGAACCATTGTATCTCAGCAAAATCTGAAGTTAGTATATTTTGTCATTCTCCATTGTCCTGTCACTCTCTGAATATCCTATATCTTAACCACCACCTCTGAACAGCAGAAACCGGAGTTCTGAAGAATGGACAATACTGGTCGATAAGCGGATTAGCATTCCTCCCGATCTTAACCCACACACTTTGATTATAAGCAGCAGTCACAGGGGCATGATACATGAGCTTCAACAGCTATCAGAAAGAAAGGAAAAAAGAAAACACAGATAAGGTTACATCTTCGATCACGTTTATAAAGATTTTACAGATTCAACATTCAAAGTCTCTGAATAAAACAGATTGTGTGATATTACTAGAGTATATTGCATGATAGCAATGGAAAGTTACCTGCCAGTAAATAAATGTTTGTATGATATTTCGCTGCCACCTGCAATGCATCATGCATCAATTGAATAAATGATTATATTGCAAATAAAAGGGAAAAGAGAGTTTCCATCGGTAGGAATAGGTGGAGAAAGAAGGCATCAGCAGCTGCCGATAGCAAAGAGATAATCAGGAGGTACTCAAGGCTGTGCTAAGGCGATGCACCAAACAAGGATAGTGCCTTGCAACCCCTAAGCAGCTCCTCAACCTGTCGCTGGAAGATGCTGAGAAGGCTGCCGATGGTTTTATCATTGTCCTGACAAATGGCACACGTCTAAATGTTATATCCATGTAGCGCACTGCGAAAGTGAAACAGCGAGCACAATGTAAAAGATTTGTAAATCTACTTACAAAAAGATGTATACTTATTTATGTTGTTAGTAAACAATTATTTCTTTTAAAAATTTTAATATTTAGAATTTTAATTTGAAATTTGTTATGAACGTTAAAAATAATCTAATGCCATATCGGTAAATATTATATAAGAGATCTTATTGAAAAAAATATATAACTTTTTTAGAATAATAATTCTAAAAATTCACAAAAATGAAAAGTAAAATATTTTTAAAATATTTTAAATATATAATTAATTAATTATATTTAAATTAATTGTATTGTAATAAATTAATTAATTGTATTATTATATTTTTAATTAATTAATTAATTTTATTGTAGTTAATTAATTATATTTTAATTTACTAATTACATTTTAATCACTACAACAAACAGCGTATTTAGCGACGATTTCAATCGTCACTAAAAAAGGAAAATCGTCGCAATTAGTAATGTGAAACGATTTTATTTCGTCGTCGAATCCCGGTAACAAAATAATATCGGTGACGTTTATCAGAAGTTGTCGCGAAAACATTTTTGCGACAAACAAATTTCGTTGGGAAAATTTATTACCAATGATTAAAAAAACGTCGGTAATAGTTTTGCTCGAGGATTACGTTTCGTAGATAATAGTCTTTTCCCTCGAAACCCTATGCGTCGGTATTTATTTTTAGTGACGATTTTTTTGGTAGAAAAAACTTTTAGCTACTAATTTATCTTGTAAGCAAATATTTTTAGGGAAGTTTTTAAAACGTGAATAAAAAACTTTTGTGACGATTAATAATAATAACATTAACCAATTTAATAATAATAACAAACATAATAATAATAATAATACAAAAGTAATGAAAGTTATTACTAATTTGCATACCTTAAGATGTATACGATTGTTAACTCCAAGAAAAAAAAAAGCAAACACAGATCCTACAAAACAGTGTAGCCATGGAATTGGTTAATAACAATTTTGGAGAATAATCAATTATATTGAACTTTAGAATATTATTTCCGTTTTGATATCATAAATACAATAAATTTAAATTGCCACAAACCTTATAAAAATAAGAGTATTGTATTTTTATTTATATTGATAATGATTGAATTATTAAATATCAACCATGCTAATAATAATCAATAATGTGTTTAACTAGTTAAGTGTAATTTAGTTAGACTTGATTCAAAAGTTTATTTTAATTTGTCCCTTGTCGAATTGATGAAAATAAAAAGCGATATGCTACATTTGCAATTATGAAACTTCATCAACCAAAATTAAGTTGTAATTATTTTATTTCCAAATTCTTATAAACTTATTCTTAAGCGAAAATTAAAAGAGACTAAACGACGTCGTCCAACTTAAAATTTTTTAAACGTCTCAACATTCCGTGATGAATACATAAGTCGTCGCTAAAAGACAATCATTTACCTACGATACATACAAATCACCGCAAAAAGGTTTGGCATTAGGCAAAAATGACATAGTTACAATTATTGTGACAGGGAACAATTTGCGACGATAACTTTATTCGTCATAAAAGAACACATCATTTTGTGACAAAATGAAAAAACGTTATTACTTGGAGTATATACGACAATTGGGTAACGAATGACCTTTTATCGTCAGAAAATGTACAACAATATGCTACGAATATACCAAATCGTCGCGAAAATTTGTTGCTTTTCTGAAGAATCGAAAAATCGTCACAAAAAAGTTTCATTTGACGATGCATTTTGTGAAATGTTGCGAAAACCCTTCTTTATTGTTCTTTAAAAACCCTGACCTTTATTTCCAAACCTTTCTTCCTTTTATAGTCTCGAACAACTCATCCCAAAACAAGCAGTCTCCGACATCTTACGCACGTATCAAAGCTATTCACTTGATCAAAACAAGATATGCAATGCTCTAACTTCTTTTTTATTATGTTCTGTATTTTCATTTGAGGTGATCTTCATTTTGTAAATTTGTTACTAAATAGATTGGCTCTTTTTTTGGCAAGTTTCTGTAATAAAGTTGTGATATTTATGTTTCTACAATAGATCTGGACATTCTTTGTGTAGATCTATACATAGGGTATTTTTTACGATGTTGAAGTTGATTTCTTTATGTTTTGTAATTGTTT
>JAOTJB010000001.1:30063591-30080410 GCA_027123815.1 Erythroxylum minutifolium | reverse complement strand
AGATATCTTACACATTTATAGTGAACATTCTACAAAACCGTTTGTGTTATGATAGGCGTAGCATATGAGCCATTTAATGCAAGGTTTGATTATCCCTTGTTCACGAGAGGTGTCAGTCCTTTGTCTCCGTCTTGTTACGCTGTGTAAACGGAGGACTCTTTTTTTTTCTTACGATATATTTTAGGCAGATTTTAATTATACGAAGGCATCTTTAAGCTATTTATATTTAGACTAATCTTTGTTTAAGTCGAGTAAATCTTTTATGAAAGGCAAAGCTTTAACTCAAGTTTTAAACGACTGCATATATAAGGAAGATTTAAACCCGCAACTTCACTTAAGTCTAAAGAGCTTCTTACCAACTCCCCGTTAATTTCTATAGAAGTTGATTCTTAGGTTGTGAAGCACCAATCTTTTTTGTACAAAATATCTGTGATTCCCCATTACTTTTTATAAGTTGATTCTTACGCTGTAAAGCACTAGGCTTTTTTTTTTTTGGGTACAAAATAAGTGTCATCATTCTCTCGGGAAACCAGAGCGTGTATGAAATGGGTTATGGAATAAATGTTTAAATTTTTTACTAAAAATAGTATGTCAATGAACCAGGTCGAGTCAGTCAATCTCTTAAGAAACATAGCATGTATAAAATAAGATATGTAATAAATGTTTAAAATTTTGAGCACAAGTAGAAATATCAATGCGTCAAGCATAGCCAGCCAGGATCTAGGGTGGCCCAATAGGTAGAGATAGGTCACCTATAGCCTGATCCATGGCCCAACAGGATTTCAGTTAGCTCATGACTTGGCTCATGACTCAATGCATTTTTTCCAATTAGGCAGACCATTTTTACTTTGTGGTCTGATCAATTCGGGCTAAAATTGACATTTATAAGTACAAGGCACTTTTTTTAATGATTTGATTTTTTATTTTAATTAATTTTAGCATTTTAAAAAGGTTTTTATTAAATAATTTGATGGGACGTTTATGAGCAAAGATAAAGAAATATCATAAATACTTTTTTTTTTCAGAAAGATGGGTGATTTCTAATGGATGTTCTATACGATTAGATAAATTACGTCCACCTGATTGTTTTCTAAAGATTGTATCATGTCATTTTCTACTTCTATTATTATCTTATTTATAAATAATTAAAAATAAAAAAGAGAATTATTATTCATATAATTTAAACGATATCAGCTATAGTAATTTTGTTTTAAATAATATTTATTTAATACTACTTTAAATAAATTAAATTGTATTCTTTATTAGCTAAAGGATTATTATTACATCATAATTAGTTTCTTTCGTAAGAAGACCCCAGGTGAATGCAATAATTGTGAGTGGTGACGAAAAATTGCATTATCGACAAAACCTCGACAGTTTTCGTGATGGAAAATTGTATGCTCCTACTCGACTTGTCCTTATCTAATTATTTGAAAATTCAGTTTTGTTTTCTTTTTTTAATCTTTATAAAGTGATATTCTACATTTTATTAATTTTATAAACAATAAATTCATAACAAATTAAATAATTTAAATTAATTAATTAATAAAATCATAATTTTTATAGTTTTTTATAATCATTATAACAAATATTACCTAAAAAAGCCATGTCACCAAGAACAGGTAACAAATAGACCAATCTAAAATCAATCGGATCAAACTTAAAACTCAATTTTATATCATTTTTCACACACGGGCTTTAAAAAATTCCAGCCTCATATGACTCATTATCACCTCTATTTTCAACTCAATCCAGTTCGACCCGATCCCACCAAACTTAAAATTTCCTCATCAGAAAATGTGCTTACAAGAGTTTCACCAAGAATAGAATAAGCCCATAATACTTGAAGAAATGCTGCCATTGTACAAGGCTATACATGCCCTTATAGGTAGCTATGGAACGACATGATATTTAGGAATCTCAAGGTTCATATTGTAGCAGGTAAACACCATAACCTGAACATGTTCAAATTTCCCTCATATCCAGTGACAAACTCAGTACCCATCAATGGAAGCAAAAGAATCATTGCAAGAAAGTTATTGAGAGATGGTTTAAGTAGAGATTTGATCAATTAAGAACCATTGTATCTCAGCGAAATCTAAAGTTAGTATCTTTTTGTCACTCTCCATTGTCCTCTACCTCTAATATGTAATGGTACCTTAATTATGTACCCCGGATCGAACGTAAATATGAAAAAAAACAGAAATATGCAGAAATATCTATTTTTCGGTTCTGAAACTTTAATCGAATTTTCCAAAGCTGAAATAATCCTGAATCTACCGTCGTCTTTACAAGAATCTATCACTGAGATTCAGGCTAAGTTTTTTTATAGTTTTCTCAAAATGCGAGCTCTCTTAACGGGTCAGAGATTCCTTATGCTTGTGATTGATATGAGCAACTGTAGGAGACCACAACCTATTTATATAGCTTCTATATCGGGCTTTCCTATGACAGGGCCGATATGAACCAGGTTCACATTAAAAGGGATTCATTTTTCACCCAAATTTCGACCTATTGATTTAAATCATTTATTAGGCTACCTTATTATCTTTATCTGGATCAAATTACGTAACTTAACTAATAATTTATTTAAAAACCAAATAAAATTAAATGTTGTCCACTTAATTGAAAAATGAGAAAATTACCCTTAGGGTTAAAATTGTCTCACATTCTTTCCTTTGGACAATACTTAATTGCAGTTTTGACTCAACTTTAATCTATTTATATAGCTTTCATATTGAGCTTCTTCATTATAAGACTAATATGGACTAGGTCTACATTAAAAAGGATCTATTTTTTACTCAAACTTTGACTCATTGATTTAGATCATTTATTGGGCTATTTTATTATCTTTATCTTGATCAAATTACGTAAATTAACCAATAATTTATTTAAAAACTAAATTACAATTAAATATTATCCGCTTAATGAAAAAAATGACAAAATTACCTTTAATGGCAAAATTGTCTAACACTGTCCTCTCTAAATATCTCTATCTTAACCACACCTCTGAACAACGGAAACCGGAGTTCTGAATTACGGACAATACTGGTCGATAAGCGGATTAACATGCCTCCCGATCTTAACCCACACACTTTGATGATAACCAGCAGTCACAGGGGCATGATACATGAGCTTCAACAGCTATCAGAAAGAATGGAAAAGAGAAAATACAGATGAGGTTAAACGTTCGATCACGTTTCTGAAGATTTTTCGGCTCAACATTCGAAGTCTCTGAATAAAACATGTTGTGTGATATTACTAGAGTATATTGCACGATAGAAATGGAAAGTTACCTGCCAGTACGTGAATGTTTGTACGATATTTCGCTGCCACGTGCAATACATCATACATCAATTGAATAAACGATTTATATTGCAAATAAAAGGGAAAGGAGAGTTTTAATCTTCATCGGTAGGAATAGGTGGAGAAAGAAGGCATGAGCAACTCACGATAGCAAAGAGATAATCAAGAGGAAGCCAAGTCCAATCTCAGCATGAGAAGAAAGTATGCTGAGGATTGTTGCGTTCGCCTCCACCCACACGCAAGGGCCTTCAAGATACCTCATGTTCACTCAAAAAAGGAAAATGAAAGAGCCCTACAAGCATTGGCGATTATTATGATGATGCTGATGGCTCTAGAAGAGTATGCAAAATGTGCCACCGACAAATAAGATAATCATGATGGTTTAAAAGCTGTGTTAAGCCGATGCACCAAACAAGGATAGAGTTAATTAACTTGCAACATAAGTATTAACTCGCCGAGACAAGATTTAATTTGATTAGAGAGATAATGATAGCCAAAAGGAAGTAAAATAACATCAGCCAGGAAAATGAGAATGCAGGAATTTGCAACCCCTAAGCAGCTCCTCAACCTCAGGAAAAGGCTCCCAAGCGAGCAACTGATTAAAGCCTTTCCCTTTCTGTTTTCTAATAACTGCATTGTCAGTATTCAGTCCAACCTAACTATGCTAATGACAGAGAATTCAGAAATTGAGGAATGCTCACATTTGAGACAAAGATGTGAAGTGACAAATGTGAGACAGTAGATGAAGTAGATAAAATCTTTGGTCGCAATTATTGATTGGAAGTAAACTTGCAAAGCTTGCAAATTCCATGCCCTGGGTTTCTAAAAAGCATATAAACCTGGTTAATCAAAAAGAAAAGAACAACAGTCCACTAAATCGTAACTGGATATTAAGACTAGGAAGCGTCGGATCTAGTTACCCCATGTAGTGTGTACAATGAATATAGAGATGAGCATGCGGTGCCCATAAATGATAGCCGATATGCCCTGTTTGAAACATTCCTCTCAATTATTTCCACAAATTTCCTTCTTATTCATTTCTATCAGTGATATCAGAGCTAGTTATGAACAACTCGAATCCACTTTCGATTCCAATTTTGGAAGGAAAAATGGACTGTACTAATGAGAATGCTTTTTGATTACCACGAGTTGCTAGGTGTCGTGGAGGATGGTGTTGCTGATCTTAGAGATGGTGAAAGTGATGAAGAGAAGGCTACCCATCGGGAAAACAACAAAAAGGATAAGGTGGTCTTATTTTTCAGTCACTAGGGAGTGAATGATGAAGTGTTCGAGAAGATTGCAGGTGCAACCACGTCAAAACAAGTGTGGGATATCTCGGTGACGACATACAAAGGTGCTGAGCGATTAAAAAAGGTAAGACTCCAAACCTTGAGACGTTAACATGAAATTTTGCAGATGAAATCGTCAGAGTCGGTGGCTGGTGGCTAATTATGTAAGTTGACTTCTTGCTTTGACAAATCAAATGAAAATTGATGGGGAAGAGCAAAAGAAGCAAGACAAGGTGTAGAAGATCTTGTGGTCCTTAACCGCTAGTGTGCAAGCCCATAAGCAGTGTATGAACGAGAAGAAGGCTAATAAACCAATTGAGCAAGACTTCCAAGCTCAAGTCTCCATCAAACGCGTTCAAAGTGGTAATGCAAGCAAGAAATCTGGAACTTCTCGTGGGAGAGGACGAGGACAAGGTGGCCATTTTTCGAACAACAGAAATCGTGGTGGCTACAAAAACGATGGAACTACAAGCAATCGAGAGAATGATCTGCAAAACTCATACTCAAATCGCCAGCAGTATAGAAGAGATTGTGGTCGGGGACGTGGTATGATAAATCCAATGCCTACTGTTTTACATGTCATAAATGTGGTCATTATGCAAATGAATCCAGAAACGACAGAAATGAGCAAAATGCTGAGCTATGTGCAAGAAAATACTGATGACTATGATGGCAGTCATGCTCTCTTAATGGTCACGGCAGCAAGTGAGACACCAAACTACCACACATGGTTCCTCAACACCGGTTGCACCTACCATATGTGAGGCAAAAGGGAGTTATTTGCAGACCTTGATGAATCCTTCCATACCAAAGTCAAGTTTTGTTCCAGTAATGGGAAAGGGACAAATTCTTATCAGCCTGAAGAATGGAGACCACAAGTACAGTTTAGATGTCTTTTATGTGCCAGAAGTGAAGGCAAATTTGCTGAGTATAGGCCAGTTAATGGAAAAGGGAATTGTAATGACTCTTCGTGATCGAACATTCTCTATATTTGATCAGCGAGGTACACTTAATCTTAAGGTTCCTTCAACGAAAAGTTGTATGTTTCAAGTTGGCATTTCTGGTGGTGTGCATAATTGATTAAATGCAATGATAAAAGATAAATCTTGACTGTGACATTTGCGGTTTGGACACTTGAATATTCAGAGTCTAAAGATGCTTGCTCAAGGAAATATGGCGAGAGGCATGCATATGATACACCATCCTGAACAACTATGGGAAGCTTGCACTGTTGGCAAGCATAATAGAATGGCCTTTGCAGCGGAGCAGCACCAACGAGCATTTCAACCTCTTGAGCTCGTTCATTCTAACGTTTGTGGCCCAATGAGTACCTTATCAAATGGCAACAATAGGTAGTTCTTGACTTTCATTAACGATTTTACTCGAAAGGTGTGGGTCTATTTTCTGGAAAGGAAGTCTGAAGTCTTCGATTGCTTTAAGAAGTTCAAGATACATGTCGAAAAGCAAAGTGGTTATTTCATTAAGGTATCTTTTTGGGGAGAGCTGTTTCATGTTCTGTTTATATTTTGAACAGATCTCCAAAGTTCCAAATATAACCCCCATAAAAGCTTGAGAGATGTCAAGCCTAATGTTAAGCATTTGAAGGGATTTGGTGCTGTTGCATATGCTCATGTCCTAGCAGAAGCAAGCTACAAGCGTGGAGGATACAAGCTATTCAATCCTATTACAGAGAAAGTAATTGTCAGTCGAGATGTGACTTGTGCTGAAGAAGAAGCTTGGAACTGGAACAAAGATGCTTAACCTCAAAATCGGGTTGTTTCTTTTCTTCAGGAAGAACCAGAAGTGCCTAATGCAAATGGAGAATTGCTATCAAATTCTCTACAAGAGCAATTTTTGCCTCAATTTTCTGCAGAATTTAAAAGGTCTCATCTTCAGCGCCAACCACCAATCCATCTGCAAGATTATGAGGTAAATCTTGATAATGAAATTGATGATGATGGAGAATTAGCACACTTTGCTTTCTTTAAAGACTGTGAACCAGTGACATTGGAAGAAGAGGTTCAAAATCCAAAATGGTTGGTTGCTATGCGCGTGGAGATTAAAGCAATTTAGAAAAATGATACATGGATGTTTGCTGATCTTCCACAAGGCCAAAAAGCTATTGATGTGAAGTGGATTTTCAAAATCAAAATGATATCTGGTGAAAAGATACAAGGCAAAATTGGTGGTGAAGAGATTCGAGGTATGATTATCAAGAGGTATTTTTTCATAGCTCAAATGGAAACTATCAAATTATCGATTGTTTTGGCAATACAAAAATATTGAAATTTTCATTAAATAAATGTCAAGTCAATTTTTCTAAATGACTAGCTTAAAAAAATAGAATATTAAAAAATTCATTAAATAGATGTCAAGTCAACTTTTTTAAATAACCAACTTTAAAAAAAGATATTAAAAATTCATTAAATAAATGTCAAGTCAACTTTTTTAAACGAGCCACTTAAAGAAAAGGTATTTGTCAAGTACCCACCTCATTTCATAAAACAAGGTAGTGGGAATAAAGTGTACAAATTGAAGAAGGCTTGGTATGGCCTCCAAGAGCTTGGAACAGGCGCATCGACCCATTTTTCCTCAAGGCTGGCTTCAACAAATGTCGCTCCGAGCATGAATTGTATGTGAAGGTCGACAACTTTCGTGATATCTTGATGGTGTGCCTGTATGTTAATGATTTAATATTTACAGGCTATAATGCAAGAGTTTGAAATGGTAGATCTTGGCTTAATGTCATATTTTCTTGGTATTGTAGTGGTCCAAAGAGATGATGGAATTTTTATCTTTCAAAAGAGGTACGTTGCTGAAACTTTAAAGAAGTATCAAATGTTCAACTGCAATCCTGCAAGAACTCTCGTGGAGGTTGGCACAAAATTGACAAAGAAAGTGAAGGGCCACTTGTTGATTCAACTTATTTCAAGCAAATTGTGGGGAGTTTGATCTATTTTATTCCTCTACTGATGATTGTGGATATTCTGACAGTGATTGGAGTAGAGATTTAGATAATCCTAAAAGTACTTCAGGTTATTGCTTCAATTATGCCAAGAATCCATTTTCTTATGGAAGAAGCAAGCATATTTTGAACTAAGGTTACGAGAGCTAGTTGAAAAGAAGAAGATTGTACAATGAACTATACAATTATTCATTTCTATAAATTAACAGAGAATTGTATAGTTTGTCGATTCCAACAGATAGTATTTATGCTTGAACCAGAAATTGCTGAAGGCCAGAGGTTCTATTGGCTGATTCTGCATCTTAAACATTGTTTTGATAGAATCAGGAAGCAAGTTCATAAACAACAGCCGATCTTCATCCCTAATAATCTTTTGAATTGGGACATTTAAAACTTTGAGCATAAGACTTTTTTTTAATGATTTAGTTTATTTTTAACTAAATATAGGTTAATATTTTATAAATTTTATCATTATTTTAATTAATTTTAGTATTTTTAAAGTTTTATTAATTAATGTGATACATTTTTTTAATGATTTAGTTCATTTTAAACTCATTATAGTTTAATATTTTATTCTTATTTTAATTAATTTTAGTTTTTTAGTTCTTGTTAAATAATTTGATGAGACATTTAATAAATGTTACTTTTTGGCAGTCCACGGGCTATTTTGGTAAAAGTTGTGTCAAGTCATTTTCGACCTCTATTATTATCCTATTTATAAATAATTTAAAATAAGAAAAAGAATTATTATTTAATAACCTTTGTAATTAATATTATTTAAATTATTCATATGTGTAAAGAATAATTTAAATGGTATTAGTCATAATAATTTCTGTTTAAAATAATAGGTATTTATTAATACTTTAAATAAATTTTGAATAAAATGTATTTTTAATTGATTGAAAGATTATTATTACGTCATAATTTGTTTCTCTCTCACGAAGATTCCAAATAAATGCAATAATCATGAGTGGTTCTAGTCATTCACCTAGTCTTGGATATTATAATATGTCTCTATTTCCATTCCAAACTTAATTACTCGACTTGTCTCTATTTAATTATTTGAAAATAAAGGTTTTTTTCGTTTTTTTTAATCCTCATAAAGTTTCTACATTTTATTAGTTTTATAAAAAAATCACAACAAATTATGTAATTTATATAAATTACTTAATAAAATAATAATTTAAAATCAAATAACTATCATTTTTATTTTTTTATAATCATTATAACAAATATTACCTAAATTGTTTTTAACACCAACAAATGATTTAAGATTTGTAAAAATAATTTAAATAAATATTAATCGTTGTAAATATAAAGGACATCAAAATAAAGTATTTAGATTAGATTCAAACTAAACATAAAGTTATTTTATAACCCTTATGAATTAAAAAAAAAAAATCAAACTAGACCAATGCAAAATCAATCCGATCAAACTTAAACTAAGAATCAAAGTATTCCAGCCTATAACCTTTTTTTGGCACTTGAATCTAAAGAAGTTCAAGTTTTGTCCGCCTTTACCCCTATCCAACCCGACCCACCTCCCAACCTATAAATTTGTTCATCAGGAAAATGTGCTTACTTGAATTCATCCAAGAACAGAATAAACCCATAATACTTGAAGAAATGCTTCCATTGTACAAGGCTATACATGCCCACAAGACACAGTTGCCTTAGGTAGCTATTGAAAGACATGATATTTATGCATCTAAAGGTTCATAGTAGCAGGTAAACACTATAACCTCAACATGTTCAAATGTCCCTCATATCCAGTGACAACCTCAGTACCCATTAATGGAAACAAAAGAACCATTGCAAGAAAGTTATTGAGAGATGGTTTAAGTCGAGATTTGATCAATTAAGAACCGTTGTATCTCAGCAAAATGTAAAGTCAGTATCTTTTGTCATTCTCCATTGTCCTGTCCTCTCTGAATATCTCTATCTTAACCACCACCTCTGAACAGCAGAAACCGGAGTTCTGAAGAACGGACAATACTGGTCGATAAGCGGATTAACATTCCTCCCGATCTTAACCCACACATTTTGATGATAACCAGCAGTCACAGGGGCATGATACATGAGCTTCAACAGCTATCAGAAAGAATGGGAAAGAGAAAATACAGATAAGGTTAAATCTTCGATCCCGTTTCTGAAGATTTTACGGACTCAACATTCAAGGTCTCTGAATAAAAAATATCGTGTGATATTACTAGAGTATATTGCACGATTGAAACGGAAAGTTACCTGCCAGTACATGAATGTTTGTATGATATTTCGCTGCCACCTGCAATACATCATACATCAATTGAATAAACGATTTATATTGCAAATAAAAGGGAAAGGAGAGTTTTCATCTCCATCGGTAGGAATAGGTGGCGAAAGAAGGCATGAGCAACTCACGATAGCAAAGAGAGAATCAAGAGGAAGCCAAGTCCAATCTCAGCATGAGAAGAAAGAATGCCAAGGGTAGATGCGTTTGCCTCCACCCACACACAAGGGTCTTCAAGATACTTCCTATTCACCCACAAAACAAGAACTCAAAAGAGAAAAATAAACAACTCTACAAGCATTGGCGATTATTGTCACGATGCTGATGGCTCTAGAAGAGTATGCAAAATGTGCCACCGACAAATAGGATAATCATGATGGTTTCAAAGCTGTGTTAAGCCGCTGCACCAAACAAGGATAGTGCCTTGCAACCCCTAAGCAGCTCCTCAACCTCAGGAAAAGGCTCCCAAGCGAGCAACTGATTAAAGCCTTTTCCTTTCTGTTGTCTAATTACCGCATTGTCATTTCTCAGACTTCTTTTTGTGTCAGTTTCAATATCGGCAAATCACTTGGTTTTTCGTTAACAACAGTTTGCCTTTATAGCTATTAAATCTCTTAGGAGACATACTTAAAACTAGTTCAATTTCCTACCAAACCATATGAAATGAGAAAGGAAAGGAAAACCTGTATAAGTTGGAACGATTGAAGTTACGCCTTAAAAATTTTGCAACTTGCTCAAAGGTACGGCATAAAATGGGAATTAAAGCAACTGTAGAAATAAAAAAATAAGGTCAGTCCAACCAAACTACGCTAATGACAGAGAATTCAGAAATTGAGGAATGCTCACATTTGAGACAAAGATGTGAAGTGACAAATGTGAGACAGTAGATGAAGTAGATAAAATCTTTGGTCGCAATTATTGATTGGAAGTAAACTTGCAAAGCTTGCAAATTCCATGCCCTGGGTTTCTAAAAAGCATATAAACCTGGTTAATCAAAAAGAAAAGAACAACAGTCCACTAAATCGTAACTGGAGATTAAGACTAGGAAGTGTAAGATCTAGTTACCCCATATAGTGTGTACAATGAATACAGAGATGAGCACGCAGTGCCCATAAATGATAGCCGATATGCCCTGTTTGAAATATTTCTAGGCACTAAAGGTATGATGGCAAGCACAGCCACAATAAAAACCTGTAAAGAATGAAAGAATGGAAGAAAATTTAACAAAATCATACTGAAGCATAAAACTAAAAGAATTAGGAGGAAGAGTTCAATTTCTATAAATCAAACCAATGTCTTTCTTTTCGCTTTTTCCATTCATCCAATATCATCCAGTATACATTTGAAGTATGTGTCTATTGTAATCAAACCGATTTGAACAACAACAGTTGCAGCTCCAAATTTCCAAACAAAGAAATTGAAACTAGGCAAAATCATTTTCTACTCTGAAACCAACAACAATCCAATTGCAAGAATGGAGAAGTGAAGTCTAGCAAGTCATCATCTAATGAAATCAGTAACTGTATCCACTCTCAATTTCGTTGTTTCTTAAAATACATCTAAAGAGGCAAAATAAGCAAGCACATATAAGAGAAAGTGTCATCCAGTATACCCAGGCATGAACAGAGAATTGTATAGTTTGTCGATCCCAACGGATAGCATTTGGACTTGAACCAGAAGTTGCTGAAGGCCCAGAGGTTCTATTGGCTGATCCTGCATCATTAACATTGTTTCAATGGAATCAGGAAGCAAGTTCAAAAACAATAAAATATAACTAGACTTCTTTGTACAATATTTCGACATCGGAACTTATATAGCTTGTTTCTTTTCTGTCATTTCACTATAAGGACTCAAAACTATGAACCTGTGGCTCGTGATCGAGCTTGTTCGCTGGAAGATGCTGATGATGATGCCGATGGTTTTGTTGATTGAGATGATCCAGTTGTAGACATTGCCTCCACCACAAGATCAGGGTCCTGCCAAATGGCGTCTAAATGTTATCTAAGGCAACAATATACATATACCACTGCAAAAGTGAGACAGTGAGCACAATATAAAAGATCTTAAGTTGGAAAGATACAAAATTTTATCTGATATATGCACTAGTCAATACAAGGACAAACTTGAAGTAAGTTAAAAGATAGAACGAATTGTCGCGAAGATTCCAACAAATCACTTTAAAGATAACGCACAACCAATGGAATAAAATGCACATATCATAAACAGACTGATGAACACAATATCCATATTCAAGAAATCAACACCCAACACGATACAAACTGCACATGGGTATGAATCGAATTAAAATGACGCATCACCAACCCAAGAAAATGAGAAACAAAGAAAAGAACAATCAGTTTAAAGTTTAGCAACTAAATAAAAAGTAACAGCGACAAGCATAAACAAAAATCAGTCCAATACAACTCCCAATACATACACATCATACAGAAAGCCTATAACTTTTAGAACAAAATCCCAAATCACAACACAATTCACTTGGAATAAATCAAAACAAGAAAAACCCAGATAGAATACCGCACCGCAGTCCCAAAAGTCCAAAGAATCAATAGCAAGTACAGCGTGAAAGAAAAAGAGAAAGTCCATGTATTGAGTATGAATTGGAAATGGAAAAGGTTATAGCACGGACGATGTAGCGCTGGTAGAACTTGCGCTTGAAGTGGTCGACGACGTCGGAGCGAGAAGCCAAGTGGGGAGGGATAAGGATGTTGGACCAATAATCCGGCCACCGTGGATCGTTATTGTAATCATACGCCGCCGCCGCAATTCTCTTCAGCTTTTGCGTTTCTTCTCGATCTTCCTCACCCATCTGATCTCCAAACTTTTGTCGTAGATTCCTTTCCGATGTCCAAACTTTGGGTGTTCTTGGAGAATCAAATGAACAGTAGCAGAGAAGCTGATTATCGATTTAAGGGCTCAACAACTAACTACTGCTTGCTCCCTACGATGGACTTTCCTTTCTGTGTTTGTACGGCCCTACGACGTCGTTTAAAAGAAATTTTTACTTTTTTTAAAAAAGCCATAATTTCTAGAAACTTCGAGTTGCTATATAAAGATTTTGTTAGTACGCAGATGTTAAAAAGTCTAATAATACGTAACTTTACACGTTTAGTTAATAAATTAATTATATTAATACAAAATGGCTCAATTTAGTAAACTCTAAAACATACATTTAAAATTAAAAGGACTTCAAATTTAAGAATGAATATATAAGAGAGTTTAGATTTTAATAGATTTAATTTAGGTAAGTATTAAATTACATATTTAAATCATAGTTTTTATAATTTTATAAAATTTATTAAATAATAATTAAGATTTAAAATTAAAAAGGCTTCATATTTAAAAATGAATATATAAAGAGAGTTTAGATTTTGAATAGATTTAAATTAGGTGAGTGTTAAATTACATATTTAAAACATATTTTTTATAATTTTATAAAAAATATTTACTAATTTTAATGATTTTTAATAATTAACTATTAAATTAATTTAAATTTCAAATGAACAGGATTTTTATTGATAAAAAATGAGGTTATAAATTAAAAATAATAATTTGAAGAACAATAATTTGGAACGATTAATTTAAAATCAAAATAATTTCAATTAATTTTTATAAAATGACATTATTTTATTAAAATAAAATATTATTTTTACCTTAATTTCAATTCTTTGACCTATATTTAACTAAATTTTAAATTATACTTTTATTTTTATTAAAATAAAATAATGTTATTTTTATAATAATTCTAATTTCACCTTGTCCACTCTCATCCCCAAAGACGAATTATTCAGTTATATCAAAGGGGTGATTACCTTTTGGGAGGTAATGGGAAACTCTAATTAGCTCGGCCCAACAAACCTAAGCCCGCCTTGTTTTGTGCTGACACTCGAAAACGATACCGACATAGCCGGACTGCTGCAATGGACCAACCGACGAAACGGACAACATGCCACGAAGTTGGAGTGCACTCGTTATCTCTTGGCTTCCTGCTCATCTGGGTTCGTTGTGTTGTCCTCTTTGGGCCTTTTTCTGACATTTGAGACGGAATTCAGGGAAGTTAAGTAATACGCAATATAATCAATCTCTCTAATTTTGAAATAATTTAATAAATTATTTGACAAACTAACGATTTAAAATTAAACGACTCAAAAGATTAATGCTTATGATGTCGGCTTTTGTACTCCACGTTTTGTCTCTGCACATATTAGTCTTCATCAAGATTTCATTTTGAGGAGATATCTTCACTTCTGAAAGCAATATGGTCACATTTAGTAACACTTTCCTCTGTATAGAGAACTATTTTGATGATTTTGTGTAGAAAAAGATGTATCATACAATTGTATTAGACTCTTTTTAATGCCATTGATGCACATATTGTTATGATAATGGCAAGCATTTGACTATTTGCTTGTAATGATGTTGAATTTCATTTGCAAAGTTTTTATTAGCATCGTTTGAAAAATTGGCCCTTTATGAGATGATCGAGTTAGTATAGTGGGACACATAGGCTCAAAAAGTTTTGTATTCAAATCTTCATATCTACATTCTCTCGATCGGGCCTGTTATACAGAGTTTGCCTAATGTGGAATATTCGGTTGGCATAATTTGTAGATTATTGCGTCAATTCGAAAGTTTACTCAGTGCACATCCAAAAGATAGCGGAGGCGAATTCTTCCGTTTCAAAAAAAGGTTAAAAAATTATATTCCACCCGGTTTAATAAAACAATGTCATTTTAATTTCAGATACAAATGTAACTGAACTTTAAATGATCAAAATTTTACAAATCATATAAATATACATAGTAATAAACAAAGATAAGTAAAGAAAATCTTAATTTTTATAACAGGAGAAATATACTTAAATTTTGTATGCATTTAGTCCAAAGCCCATGGTGGCCTAAGTACTGGTATGAATAATTACATTAAATACAGGAATGACCTCTTGAAGTCATATGTTGCATCTTTCCACCATATATTTATTACTACACCTGCACCTTGTACACATCCTTTTGAAAGGATGACACAAAGGTCAACCCCTCCACTCGCTCCCTCTCCCTCTCTCTTCTCTGGCTCTTCTATAACTACATCTCACTTTCTCTCCACAACTGCGTGCTCTATAACATCTCCCATATTTACACTTCCTCTGCTAAGATCTTTCTTCTGTTTTCTTGGCAAATTCTCTTATTCTCACTGCCAGTCTTGTAAGTACTATCAATTTTCCTAGCTAACTACAAGGGTTTTGCTTTTCCTATTGTCCTTCTCAGTCATAATAATCTCTTATTTTCAACTTTCTTCTTCTTTCTAACTTCTGGGTGTTTGGATGATTGTCAGTCTACTAATGAAGAGTTGCTTTTGTTTTTCGTTACTTGCAGGCTTGTGATTATAGATTAGACATGGTGATGATGGGAATTGACAAGGTAGTGGTGAGCTTAAAGTCCAAAATAAGGTCACTGAAGATGATGAAAGTTTATAATAAGATCGAAAAGAGTGATAGCATGAGAGTGGAGATAAGAAGCAAGAAGGCCAAGAAGATTATTGAGAAGACACTAAGAATTGCAGATTCACCCAAGACCAGAACTTATGCTTTTTAATCCAAAGTAGAACACTATATATATCATGGTTTTAAATTGCGGACTGCATTATTCCCTCTTATCTGTAATTATCTTAATCGCTCTCTCAATCCGCAATTTAAACCCTTGTTATTATATATGTTTGTGTTTCACTTCTTCAATAAGATTTTCTTTTTCTGTTTGTATCAATTATGTTTTGTTTCTGGAACTACTTAACCTATCAAAGGCAGTTCTAGCTGTTGTCTTGTGTCTCTGTTGTCAAGTATAGCTGTTAAGATATGGTCTTAGATTGACGACAACAGAAGGATCCATGGTTGCAACAACCAGCTCTTAACACGGGCATCCTTTGCTGTCCACTCAGCAACTTTGATCGGATCAGTAGCTTACAATCCGTGCCATCAGCAGTACCCCATAATTCTTTCCCCTGACCATAAATCTGGAACTGAAATTCACACGCAAAACAATTCTTGCCCGAAAACTTGATACAAGCTATCTCTAATTTCTCCATGAATACAATGTCATGAGAAGTACAGTGTGCTTCCTTTGAGCTTTCCTTCCATTTATTAGTAATTTGTACAACATATCATATTGACATTTTTATGCCAAGGTGAATGTAAGAGTGGTAGAGATACTAATATAATATAGCTGATTCAAGTAGCTCAACATTTCACTATTCATCTACCAAAGAAATTGACTCTCTATTTCAATTATTCTTTTTTGCTGGGATTTACTAGATATTTGGTTTTGACGTGCTTAGGAAAAACTAGTTAAAACTAAATTTTTTCTTTTTTGATAATCAATCGCTATTTTTCACTAAATATTAAATAAATCCTTGTGTCTATCTAACAAGTTGACTCAGAACAGATAACTGATGATAGACTCTAAAGCACAGCAAATAGTCACCAACTAATACAAAGTTTATAGTTGAGTGATTAGAAAGCTTTCCCCAAAAGCTTATACAAATTAAACAATTTGTTGCTTTATTAATTGCCATTTGAAGCCATCGATGTTATAGCTCGACCTTCCTTTTCTTGTCCACATTTACAACGACATTACGGTGGCATAAGGCTTGTCATAATCGAGTGGACCTACTTAATAAGTAGTCTTTATTAAAGATGACAAATTGGTACCGGTTCTATGGGTCAAATTCGGTATAACAGAATTCTGATTTACATATTTGAACATAAATTTTTTATCTAGCCAATCACAAAAACTCGGCTCTAAGTAACCCAAAGTTAACGAGTTAAATTATGTTTAATCAGTTTGAGCATTTAGTTCTAATCAAGTTTCAGTTTAAATGTTTTATAATGATCAAGTTCATATTCGAATATTAAAATATGATCAAGTTTAAATTCAAACTTAAATTTGTTTCTAAATTCAAACTGACTTATTTTCATCCCTT
>JAOTJB010000001.1:30047129-30057962 GCA_027123815.1 Erythroxylum minutifolium | reverse complement strand
ACGAAATTTGCACCGGTCTTAGAGATGAGCTTGATGAGATCAAACCGGGCTGATCCATGGTACCCACTCACTGTTGCCACCACAGATCCCATTCCCTCGATTGAACTGTCCATTTACCAAAACACGGATTGTTCAAGACTCGAGATTCTAAGAGCCGCTCCGTCGCAGAAGCAGAGAGGATGGCGGGAACTGAAATTTTTTAAACTTATTGAGGTTGGTCAAAATGGGAATTAATGTTATTTTTAATTAGTTTTTCTACCATTTTTGGTCCACCCAACCCAAATATGGGGTTAGATGAACCTAAACCGGCTCTGGCTTGATTGAGGCCCTATTGGAACTCGACCAGGCTAAAGGTACCCTAAACTTAACTCGGCACAGCCTAAGCTATTTTTTAATTAAAAATATAAAAATAATGTCATTTTGCTCATATGTGTAAGGCTTTGAGATCAACTAAGCCTGAGTAGCCCGAGTCTGAGTTTAACTTAAAACACAGTCAACCTAGATTAGGCTTGTCGACTTCAAACTTGGCGAGGCAGAATGGAGTAGGCCGGGGCCTAAATTTCATCTTTAATCAAAACAACATCGATTTAATATCATTTTAGATTCAAGTTGCATATTAGATGTCGGATCGAATAGGTTAGAGTTGGTACAATTCCTACTCAATTATATTTTTAATCATATCTCTCGATGTTATTAATTGAAAATTAATTACTTTTAAGCCAAAAAAATTAAAAATAAATAATTAATAGTTCATTTAAAAACCGAATCATAAGTTAAATCGTTAAGACAAAAAATTTTAAGTTTAAAATGTTAAACTTGTATTAGACCCTCTTAAAATTAACTAAAGATTGAATAAAATTAAAAAATTTAAAATATGACTGAAAGAGATTGTCTCTATCTATAAGTTTAATTAAAAAAAGATTATTAAGTGAAAATTAATTGATTTATTTTAGTTTATTATAATTTATTACTTTACAAAAATTAACTAATTAACTAATTAATTTTTAACAATAAAAGTTATTAAAATAAATCGAATTAAAAATTTAAAAACCGAACTGAAAAATTAGACGATTCAAAACTTTTACGATTGAACCGATCGAACTAATTGAGTTTTTTAATCAATGCTTTAAACTATTTTTGAGTTTTTAGACTAGGCCAGCTTCAAGTTTACTTTCTGAGTTTGAAACCCAAAATTTTCTAAAATTTTGGCTCCAACCCAACTTGAAATTGTGCACTGAAAACCCTCTTCAGGGGATTAAACGAGGAAATTAAACAAAGAAAAGCAGAGTCGAACAGTTTACAGTTCTAAGAACACTCTGCAGATCACAGAAAATGAGTGTATCATGGACTGTTTATTTAGTTCTAAGAACACTCTGCACAGAAAATGAGTGAATCATGGACTGTTTATTCTCAAACAAGTACTTCCCCTTAATCCTTTTCTTCAACTTGTTATGAGAGTGAATTTAATTTTAGAAATTTCTTTATAATTCCCATCATTTCTCCTCCAGGAAATCGTCCAAGACAACCCCTTGATGCTGATATTTCATCAAATTCACTAACTGAATCGCCACTGAAGGCCTTAAGTTCTTTGCTACTGCTCTGAGCCTCTATATCTTCTGCCTCCAGATCATCACCAGCCTCGATTGTTGGCAGAGGAAAAGCATCGAGGGAGGCTTTCCGGATGACAGAGTCACCCCCCACTGCGCCGACAAAGTCGCTTAACCAGCACAAAGCAAACGGAACTGGTTCGAAACTATGGTCCCCGTATTCCACTGGGGTAGAGTGATCTCCGGTGACACAAAGGCAATACTGGAACTCCCCAGATGATTCTACCCCCCAGAGTAGTTTGGCCAGTTGACCAATAGCTCTGTCCACAGCTTCCAAACCTTTTACTTTGAAAATACTTGCTTTATCATGACCTGCATCATCTATGGCCTGAAATTCGAGATCGTAAGGCAAGTTCGTCAAAATGTGCATGAGAACACAGGGGAACACATTAACGGTGACACCAAAATGGGTTGAAGTACCTTAATATGGAGAAACCCAAAATCATAGCCATCTGGCCGGCCAGGTTTGTGTTCATCCTCCCCAGGTACAAATACATTTGGAGAAGTTTGTAAAGGTGCAGACAATGCGTTAGCTATGGCGGTCGCTTTTGAAGTCAAAAGTGTTCGATAATCTCCGGTTGCACCAGGAGCTTCCAAGATATCAATACCAAGTGAGAGGCCTAAACCAGCAATTATCTTAGTGGGAGCTACCATGCATGGCCATAACCCATGTTTCTGTTCAAACGACGGAACCTGTCATATAAAAGCATATTCAACACGAATTAGTCAAACTATGCAATGGAAAATGACACGCTGAGAAGTAACATACCTCAATTCGAATACCACACCCTCTTAGGAGGACAACATTGGCAATGTTTTTCCCTTCACCTAACCTTTTAGCATTTATAGGATGGGCTACTAGAATTCGGGAGATCTCCCTTGACAGCTCATTAACAACAACAGCTGTGTGCTTTGCCTCATCAGTATCATCTAAAGGTTCAGCTTGAAGCAGTAAGCGGTTATCCTTAAGCGGATCTGTTCCAGATATATTACCACTAAGCCTTGGTCCTTTAACAACTACTCCGCATCTATGTTCGGTGGCGTACCTGTAACAATATATTTGATGTTATTCATCTTTTCTAGGATTGAAGTTATATAAACCTTGAATTTCAATGATAGAAACAGTGGGTTCCAGATATTGAATTTCAGAATTAACATGGATTTGATCCTTGAGACATTAAAGCAAAAAGTTAGCTTGAACAATACCTTCTTTATTTCCAAACAAGTCACCAACATCATATCTGCAAGTTTTCTGAGTTTAAGATGTTTAAGTTTTATCCAGTTCCCAATATAAGCATTCAAGCTACATACAAAATAAGAGATACCCAAACCACAGCCATTGACCTGAGTTGGGCACTTTACGAGTTGTTTGCAGCTTAAAATTTGTTAAAGTTGTTTTAACAAAGCTATATCCATATCTCTTAATGAATCAAAAGGCATAGAATGCAACTAAAAGAGATGTACCTGACTCTAACTTCATACTCAGGGAATGATGGCAACTTCATTCCATCAAGAGCTGCACAAAGAATCGGGCCTTCTTCTTCAAAGTGCCTATCAGCTCTTCTACTAGTGACAATTCCAGTTTTTCCGTCCAATGTAGCAAAATTGGACTGCAGATCAAAAAATGGAGAAATTAAATTGGAAAGTAACAACGAACAGTACTCTACACTGCTCAGATATTTAGAAATGTCCAAAAGAAAATAATTCCTTGCTCACCTTGAATGCAATATCGCCCGGTGACATTGCCAATCCTGCACCCATGGACTCAAACGCACCTCTACCCTTGTAGTATACTCGTGGATCATAACCCAGTAAAGAAAGGTGAGCAGTGTCACTTCCACAAGCTAACCCTACTTCCACTGGGTCCATGAGGCCATTAACACCAGCAGATGCAATGGCATCCAAATTAGGTAATCTAGCTGCTTGCAAAGGAGTTTTGTACCCAAATCTCGGCAATGAAACATCACCCAACCCATCAATTAAAACAAATGCCACTCTCCTCTTTGGCTCTTTGGAAGAAACCATGCTTCAAGATGCTATATCTAGTATAAATACTATCTAGAGATCAATCTACAAACGAAAAAGAAAACCAATAAGTCAGAAAATGACACATGATGATAAGGTGCAAAATGATTGCAGATTCCAACCTTACTTTGCAGCTGACTAATGACTAACGGCAGAGACTAATTTGTACAAATAAATAGCAAATGGGTTTCTCCAGATAGCTAAAACAAAGTACTAGACTATTAAAAAGGCCAAGAAATAATGCAAGAACAATCAAAATATTGAAAATTGTAAACAAAAAACTCGAAACTTTCAATAGTTCAATACAGACTGAAAATCACAACAACCAAAGAGCAAAGATTCAACCAAAAGCAAACTCAATCTGAAACCAGTCACAAGTGCGTCCAAATAGAGAAGAAAGTTCATGAAATACAGATCAATCAGATACGGGAAACAACTCAGACCTTACACCTCGAAGATTAAATTTCACTGAATAATCCGACTTTGCTTAAAGTAGTGGTTCAGATTCGAAAATAAGAAAAGCCGCGATGATTGACCTTTTTTCCGACGTGGGTTCCGAAGCAATCTTGAAAAGATCACTGCCACTTGTTCTGCTTCTGCATTGAAGCGCTAAAGGGAGAAGGAAGCAGGTTCCATATAAAAGTTTCCAATGAAAATTAAAGGAAAGGGATATTAATAGTTATAACAAAGAAACAGAATATGTGCACGTGGACGTTGATGTTGTTGAACACTATATTTAAATTCAGTTCGAATAAATAAATAAAATTTGAGGTAATCAATTTTTTAATTTAATTTATTTTAAAAAATAAGTTTAAATTAAAAAATTAACTGAATTCAGAATTTCTAAAAACTTAAAAAGAAATTCAAAACTTATAAAAAAATTGAATTACTTATAGAATTTTATACTTAAATTTATTTTAATTTTTTCATCTAATTCGTTATTAATATTATCATCAATAACCAAAAAAGTTGAAGTTGCTCGACCTGTTTAATTATAAAAATTTTAATTTTATTCAATTTTTATCATATACCAATTTTAGGAAAACTTAATAATAATTTAACATCCCCACATAAATATATGGATGAGATTTAATGGAACAGAATAGATATAGAGTAATTGAAACAAAGAATTTGATGGAAAGTTTATGTAAGTCGAAATTAGAGAGTAAAATTATCATTGCCTAACTTATTTAGAATGAATATATTGATGAAAAAAAATAATTTGATATTAATTATAATTATGAGAAATATCACCAAATTAAGAGTATATAATTAACTCCTAAATTACAATAGCAAATGAGGAGACAAGTAAAAGTATATGTACAATTTATTGACACTTAAAATGGTAATATCAAATAAAAATTTATCTTCAAAGTTTAATATTTTTTCTTTAAGAATCATAAACTTTGAGCACTAAATTTTCTAATCATCACTTAATAGATATTAGTAGTTGATCCATTCTTTTAATCCTGTCTATATAATGCAATATAAAATTTTTTTTTGGAGATTAAGAGATTATATATATAATTTTGAGTAAAAATATTAGAAATTTGATAGTTCCACTTTTTTATTTAAAATTATTATTTATTATATTACAATATTGTTTAGTTATAACATGATATATTTAATTTTTATAAAAATGTTATAGTATAAAATTTTAGAATCAAATTCTATAGTATTTTAAAATTACGAATAAACGTAAAATTAATAAAATATAACAAAATTTTCATCCAATAAATAAGTAAAATTTAAATAACGTAGAATTTTTAAAATATCAAAACAATTCTAGTAATATTTCTTTTTATTTGCTTTCACTCTTTTTTAATCTACTCATAACTCATTCAATAGTTTTTTTCCTTCATATAAACTTTTTCCCCTTTTTTGTAAGAAAAGGAGAATCCAAGATATAAAATAAGTGTAAATTATAAAAATTATAAAGAAAACAATTTCTATTTAATATTTAGCTATTTGTGCAAGTATTTTATGATTAAGAAGCTCGTAGAAATACAACATTATGGTTACTGAAAAATCGAAGGGAATTAATTATTTCGCAACTTTCCGCAAACTTTTCTGCCGTCAACAAAATAAAACAAACAGAATCGAAATAATAAATCAACACTAAAAATTTGGTAACGCAGTTCGGCACTCCTTGTCTACGTTTGTGGGGCCCTCACTTAGCTTAATTACTTTCACGTAAGTACAATAAAATTACTCAAGGCTTTACTAAGTCGACACCACTCAACCCTTGACACTATCACTCAATCTCACTTCCCGTGAAAGAATTTCACACTCAATAGTATGATCGCCTCGTACTAACATCAACAGAGGATTTTCTCAATCAATCTTTTAACGAAAGAACAATGAACAAATAACTCAAGTGATTAAAATAATAAAGAACAAAAACTAAATACGCTTGAGATAGATAAGAACAACTTTCCGATGAGTTCCGCTTCACTAAGATAGATCTGGAAGTCGTCGCAATAATAATAAGCTGATTCACATAAACAGCAACATAAAACCACACACCCACTGCTCCTCTTCACTGTGTTATAAACTCACACCACAGCCACGGCTCATCAAAGATCACAAAGATTCACTTCAGTTGACTCGAATAAAAATAACGCCTGCGACATTAACATGTGCTTCAAAAATCCACTGCACCCTGATGCACATAACCTGCACCCCTTTTGCAATGCTCCAAAAATTATTTAGCTATTGCACTCAAAAACCCTGCACGTGACCTTCCTAACACACAAGACTTGCATTTTCTGCATACATGAGATCCACTTCTTCTATATATGAGGACCCACTAATGAAGACTCACTATTGATTGCAAGACCACCATATTAGCTGCGTTTCCACTGCACTTTGATTTCAAGACACCCACACAAGATTCACCCCAAAAGTCTTTCACCCACACACAACACTAATATATATGTTCAGCTATTTATCACACCATCTTAGATTGCCGCAGATACACAAAAGTATTTGACCCACTGAACAATTAATTTACGTTAACTCTAAGTCACACAGCCGTGGATAGGAGATCCGGACAACACGCACACACCACCCTCTTATTCCATTGCACATTTTATTACAAGACTCCAAAATTCCTTTGGCTATATCATAGAAACGTACATGACCAAAAGCCCTTCTCTTGCTATATCCAAAAATCTACACACTCCACCATCCAATTACAAACATGATATATTACACCTCCATTTAAAATAAACTTCAAATCAAGATAGACTTCAAATCAAGATAGGATTTTGTTTCAACTAGAAGATTATTCTCAATAACTTTTGAATCCAAATCATTTATCCAATTAATATCTTATATATCCAATTAATAAATAATGCCAAAATAATTGCTTAGATATATAACATATATCCTAACAGTTACTCTACTAACCGTTAGGAGAAGCAAAAACAATGGAAACCCTAATCAATAAGATTGAGGAAGAAGTAACAATTAACATAAAAACATCCAATTGAAAGGCAATATTCATGTTTATAATGCTCCAAGTGATGGTTGAGATACTATAATGTTGATCATTTAGTTGATGTCTAAAACATTCAAAATTTCAATTCTAATGACACTTTTTTAGTTAAGAATAGTAATAGAAATAGTTATTCCACATATTTTGACATTGAAAATCAAAATTTTGAGATTGATAAGTTTCTATATAATTTTTTTTCAGATTGAACAAACATTTGTTACAGTAATCGTTTGATTCAAACAATCTCCGTTCCAAAATCGTGTGTGAGATTTTCATATCTTACGGCTCCTCCTCTAGTAGATTGTTGTATCGAATAGTTGGAACATATTCTTTTACCATAAAAATGATTACATGCACAAGAACACCAATTAAGAGAAATCTACCAATCCATTGGGCTCGACCCGAGGTCCAATTAGGCCTGAGCCCAAGCTCGATTAGTTTAGAGGTAGCTTGAGCCTAGTTTGACTCAATCCTATCTTGATTTTAAATTAAAAGTACAAAACAACATTTCACCCAAAAAAAGTACAAAATAACGTTATTTTCAGTAAAATGAATGTTATTTTATTTAGAAGGGTTAAATTTTGAGCTAAGCTAGGCCTGGACAACCGGAGCTTGAGCCCAGCCGGAGGTTTAATCAAGTGTAGAAAATCATATCCAAGACTTGATCAATTTAACTTTGACCGGTTAATTTCGGATTGGATTAGGTCGGACTGATTCGAGCCTGGGCCAAATCGCAACCCCTACATATTACATGTGAACAATGAAACTTGTGTACCATAATCACCGTACATGGATAAGAGGGCATAATACAAATGGTGAGCTAAAAAGTCATTAATAAATTTCCGCTTAAAACAAAAATCCTCAAATTATCCTATTTCTTTTTCTCATCTTATAATAATTATTTTTCAATTTCGAAGCTTTCCTTAATTATTTTCTAAATTTGTACAGATTAATATATGAATATCCCACCATGCATTGCAAACGCTATCGCCCCCACCACCGACGTCCGCTGATGCCATCTCTGAGGGGATACAGAACACACTCGCTAGGAACGGTGGCGAGACCGGTCTTTCTAGGGGCAGTAAGTCCGAAAACGTAGCTCATGTCAAGCTTAACCGGTTTCATTTCGTTTGGGCATTTCTTTATGGGCACCAAATTCTAAATTGAGTTCCGCAATCGGGTCGTCCAGGCCTGATTCGCCATCATTTCACATATTACATCCTCTAGTTTTCTCGGGTTTTGAATCTTTTGATGCTTCCCTCCGATTCTTTGATCTTTAAGACCACTCATCCTCTTAGTTCTGGGCTCAAGATGTGGGTTCTAAAGATAGAGCTTCTAAGGTTGATTAAGAACGACGACAGGTGTGTGATTGTCTCTTAAATTTATCATAATTTACCATAAAATGGCGTTGATTTACTAACCATACTTACTTTTGCTAATTACGCTGACGTGTTTGATTAATAAAGATCTATTGAAACGTGACAGTGTCATATCAGCAAAAATAACAGTGAGACTAATATCAAGTTAAAATTAAAAAAAATTAAAAGTTTGAATATTTTATTATTACTTTTTAAAGTTCAAGTTATAATTGTAAAAATTAATAGTATATAATATGTAAAAATATATAAGAGTATATGTGAAGAAATGATCACGTAAAAACGATTTCTATTTAATATAGCTATTTATGTAAGTATTTTATAATAAAGAAATACAAAAAAACAACATTTTTGTTTCTCAGCAACCACTAGGAAAAGCAAAAACAACATAAACACTAATCAATAAGATCGAGAAAGTAACAATTAATGTAAAAACACCTAATTATGAAGCAATAATCATGTCTATAATTCTTCAAGAGATTCAAGTTATCGTAATGTTAATCATTTAGTTGACGTCCGAGACATTCGAAATTTCAATATTGATAACACTTTTTTAATTAGGAGTGGTAATAGAAAATGTTATTCCATATATTTTGATATTAGAAATTAAAAAATTAAAAATTTGAGATTAATAACTTTCTGGGTAATTTTCTTTAAATTGAATAGACATCTGTTATGGTAGTCATTTGATTCAAAAAATCTCTATTTTAAAACCATATGTGAGATTTTTATCTCATACAACTCCTTCTCTAGTAGACCATTGTATCGAATTGTTGTACCATATTCTCTTATCATAAAAATGGCTACATGCACATTAACATTAACCGTGAGAAATCATATGATTAAGAATGACAATAAGTCAGGCTAGGCTCAGACCGAATCTAACGCACAATCAAACCTATACCCAATCGACTTACAGGCAGCTTGAGTTAGCCCAAATCTAACTCCGCCAATTTTTTATAAAAAATACAAAATATGAAATGACGTTGTTTCTATAAAATCATATCGTTTTGTTTAAAAAAATTGAGTTTAGATAATCTAATCATGAAATTGACTTGAGGTTCGATTAAACCCAAAAAATTAGTTCCAAGGTTTGGTCAATTCGAAACTAACATGTCAAAAAAATATGTTAATAACATACAAATATACAACTTCACACTCTTCTCTTCCTTCTGATTGTGGAGCCTCTGGACTAGACACGAGCTGACCAGAGAGTGAACACCTGCACCACCAGATTAGAAAGGGCAAATACGTTAGCCCAGTTTGGAAACCTAACGAGATGTTGCTAGCTAGGGCTTGGAGGATACAGTATCAAGGTGGGCCTGATGTGTCCGCAGACTCCTCTTCAGGCACTAGCCATCAATAAACTGCTAAAACCAGTGTCTCAAAAAAAGGCAAAACAAGAGCTGCAAAGGTGGAGAGGCTGCAGAATTCCTAAAAAGGAGCATGCAGTGGGTAGAGATGCAAAAACTGCTCAAAAACTGTTTATTCTCGTACCGTTGAACTGATTCAAAAGAATATATGATTTTGAGCGTTTATATAAGTCTAATAACTTATTCTCTTATTACCATTTAATTTTAGAATGAAACCTTACTCAGATTTATGTGTGGTCTAATTTTTCTCTTCGTGTAGGTTTATTGTAAATTTAATATGATATCAGAATAAATAAAGATTTTGACTTACTGTTTATTCCAAAAGAGGTTTTATTATTTAAGCAACCGGAGAAAAATTTAAAGTTTGTATAAAGCAAGTGACCTAGTAGTATTGTTCACTATAAGAGGGGGCCTTTTTGTCTTCAATAAGAAGTCCAACCATGATAAGAATTATTTACATGTCTTTTTAGATTGTTCAATTAAAAAAGAACTCACGTATAAGTCGAAGAAAGAAGGAAAGAAGATTAACATATAAACTTAATGGACTAATTAACCTCTTACCGGTTAGTTTTATAATAAAATCTCACTTAAACTTATACGTATTCTAACTTTCTCTTCATATAAGCTGATAAGCCCATTGTAAATTTAACACATATACTTCAAGAATGGAAACATAAATGCAAACAGGCCATACATGTAAGCTAACAATTATCTTTTATTAAAACAATTAGAAGTAGGCTTACATGGTATAATATTGAATAAAAAATTGAATTTATCTCACTATTTTCACTAAAAATTTCATTTTATAAGAAATATTAAATTAAATTAAAATTAATTACGAACTTGATAAATAGTTATTTAAAATTGTAATTAGTATTTTACTAATTTTATATATAATTAATTTAAATAATTTCAAATATTGAATAATTTTATTTAATTTTAATAATTAAATT
>JAOTJB010000001.1:30003014-30014826 GCA_027123815.1 Erythroxylum minutifolium | reverse complement strand
GTTTTAAAAATCTTGCAATTTACAGTTACTGGTTTTATTTATCTAAATGTATGTGATGCCATGTGGAGTTCTATAGTGATTGTACGTAGCGCTCCCTTATCTTAGGATATGTATTGAAATGACCTACGGGCGTCCCAATGCGTACCCTAGGGTAATGGGGTGTTACACTACAAGGTATTTGAAACATAGATTGTAGAACCAGAATCAATCCACCATATGTTATGATTAACATTAACTATATTAAATTTATAACAAACAAATTAAATTGGAGTACCTTTCTTTTCGAGCCAGTTCTTAAATTTAGCGCAGTCTTTCTTCATGTGTCCCTTCTTCTTGCAGAAGAAACACTTTGATGGTTTCTTTATATCGGACTGGGGAGAAATTTTACCTTTCCCTTTGTTTTTGACATCATCCCGTCTCTTCTTTCCTAAAACAGTCAAATTCACCCTTTCACCCTCTTCCATCAACAACCTCTCCTCTTCTTACACACACATGGTCAACAGTTTATTGATCGACCACTTATCCTTATGTGTGTTATAAGAGATTTTGAATGGACTGTATTGTTGGGGTAGAGTGCACAGAATTTAATGTACTAGGAAAAATTCTGATATGGTAACTTCCAAGGCTTTTAGCTAAGCCACTATGTCCCTCATACACATGATATGCTCACATATTCCCCTTATGCCAATGAGCTTCGAGGATGACAACTGCATAATCAAGGTGCTAGCAAGGGCCTTATCAGATGTGGAGAATTGCTCATCAATGGCCTTCAATAAATCCTTGACTTTATTATGATGTTCGACAAAACTACGAATACTAGCAAATATTTGGTCTTTATGAATATCACGGAGACTCGATTAGATCTCTCCCATTTTTCATAAAGAGGAACAACATCTGGAGTGCTGGTTTCAATTATACTCGATGGTTCATCTTTCATAATAACATAGTCTATATCCATCTATCCCAAATTAAGCAGAATTCTCTCCTTCGACACCTTATAGTTGTCACCCCCTAAATCGAGAATATCGCACTTAATATCAGAAATATTCACAGTCTAAGTAACTGCAAGTTTAAACATACATGCTTGTTATATATAATTTGAGACCAATAATAATTCATGCTTTACCAATTTAAATCATGCTTTTAATAATAATTCATGCTTTACCAATTTAAATCATGCTTTTAATACATGAATCTAATGACATAAGACTTGCTTGTGGGCTAAAGTTCTACGTAATTAGATTCATTTATAACTTCATGACAAAACTATTGAATTATATACCTTTTTTTAATTTCTGTGAGTATATTAAGAAATATAAATCGATATTTCATCTTAACTAATCATACAAATACAGCAAAATTCTTGTGGGTAGATTTTATCATATCATGTATGATTAATTGCAATTAACGTTTTAATGTGATCTTAAAACTAAATACATAATCCTAATTAATTTGAGATGTTGTGGCTACTCCCAATCAATTAAAATCATGTAGATCACTCACATTACCTAATCTTAAATAAGGCCTAAACATTTGCATCAATTAATAAATAATGCAAATAAATTAAATGAGAATTCACAAAATTATTAATATAATTTTGCATGTATAATGATTATAAATTTATACACACAATTTTCAATAAATCACATATAATTTGTGTAAATAGTTAAATAATTATAACTAGCATGTCAAATTTAATTCCAATATTAGACATACAAATTAAAAAAATAATGTTCACAAAACATAAATACCAAAAATGATTTTATATCACAACAAATGGGTTAGGTGCTTGATGAACCCCACAATTACTAACATTATCATAATTAATGAATTAATAAATTAGTAATTAAAAAAAGTTAACAGAACATCGTCTTCAACCTCCACCCGGGTCGGTGTGACCTAGCTCTAACCCAATGGCAACAGGTGCGTGACAGTCATCGGAAAGCTAAGGATGGCAATGATGGGACAATGTAGAGTAGTCGAGGAGCACGAGATGCTAGAAAACAAACCATACGATGTTGCTTGGCTGGCGACGTCAAAGGCTGTCATGCACAATCATCATCATCCCTTCTCTCTTCATCATCCGATCATCATTGGGTGTAAAACGGAGTACCAAAACACGATTCTAACATCCATCAAGTACACAAACGTAGAGAATTTTCAAAAGTACATGCTCAGCTCACACGACATAAATGAAAATGAGAAATAAAGCATAATATAGGCATATTTTCTCAGACAGTTCAAATGCAAGGCAGAGGTATAGTGGCTCTGATACCAAATGTAAAATTAAGCATGCATCTTAAAACACAAGATCATTTACATGTAAACAAGATACATGCATGCTATTCACAATGTTTAGAAATGGAAGCATAACCAAAAAAAATACCTCTAGCCATTATGCCGATGATGTCCAGTAATGTCTCTGAAAATTTTTGAATCTTATAGCCTCTGATCTCCACAACTCGATGGTGTCTAGTAAAAATCATGTGAAGCTGAGGATAAGGACCCAAAATATATAATTTATCACTTCATCACCTCTACCCATCACAAAAGATGAAAATGATAAAGTATAGGCGTTTGTTTTTGTGTGATTAATGGGTTAAACCATTAAATGGACCAGATTCTGAATAGTAGGAAGATTTTGGAAAAATCTTACAGCAGTTTCTTAAATTAACTAATATTAGTTAATTAAGATTTCTAATATTAGTTATAATGAAAATAATAAAATAATAAAATAATAAAATTTTTAGTTTGTTGTTAATTTTATATTTAAAACTCATGATGCATCACATATATAAATAATTACTTGATTAAAAATATTTTGACGTCAACTAATTTATTAGAAAGTAGAAAATTTTAATCGAATAATTCTAAAGTTTTAAACCTTAAATCACCTTTTTTATTTTAAGATTCTTACATTTCCTGCTTCTATCAAATAAGTTCCTATTAGTGTATGAATTTTGATTCATCATGGACTAGACAGAACATTATTTTATGTTTTTAGCTTTACAAATGTGTAATAATTTTGTGATTTGCACAATTAAAAGCGAGTTAATAAGCATTGAGACCAAAAAAATTTTAAAAATATTTCATGTTTTGAAATTTACAGATGTGAAAGAATTTTGTAATTTGCACAATCAAAAAGTGAAAAGAGGGTAAATGCAAAGGTTAAAAGAAATGAAAAGAATCAACAATTGCTCATTTGTTTAATCAGTTTTACGTGTGCACTTAGCCTACAAGCTACAACGACCTCCCAACATGCAGTTATCACATCAAAGCCCTCTCCCAGGGAAGAAGCACTGTTCAGTTGCTGTTGCACTTGTGGCAATTAACAACGATTGTTTCTGGTTCGTTAATTATAACTAATTTTAGAGGACGAATTGTTAAATAATATTATTTTTATTTTAAATTATAATAATATTATTATTTATTAAACTGGAGGTCAAAGCTGGCTATATAATGGGGGTCATTTCATTTTCTATTATAAAATTAGTCCAAAATTTATGATTTTAAATATAACTTATCTTATTATAGACCATGAAGTTGGCGTGTCATTGTTGACTAAAACAATTATAGTCACCACCAAATCTAACATGCTAAAAGATGTACATGCACACGTATATACATAGGCATCCATAAGGTTCTTTTTTTATTTATTTGAGACATGACTGATTATGGAGAAACTGGGATCAGTTGAGCTTAGTTTAGACACATTCTTGTGGCTAAACTTAATTTTCTTCTTCAAACACCTTTTTATTTTGGACATTGTTTATAGGTCAAGAAATGTTTATAATTCATTTGGTACGAATAAGTGAAACCTAACCTTAATAGTCATGGTAGACTCTTCTAATGCTATTACTGTTGGATATTTTTGACATTTCTCGTAAAGTTGGATAACATTTAATTGCATTTTTTAGGTTTTCAATAACTTATCGGTTAAGTTACGTAGTTTGATTCGGATAAAGATAATAAAATGACCCAATAAATGATCTAAGTAGGTTGAAGTCTAGGAGGAAAATGAATCCCGATCAGTGTGGACCAGACTCATATCGGATTTATGATGGGGAACCCCGATATGGATTTTATATAAAGAGTTTAAGGTCTCCTGTAGTTGCTCATGTCATTCGTAAGCATTAGGATTCTCTGACCCGTTAAGAGAGCTTACGTTTTCTCAACTATAGAAAGGCTTTATTGCGTCCCGGTAAGCAGATCCTATAAAGGCGGCGGTAGATTCGCACTCATTTCGGTTTCAAAAAGCTCTTTTAAACTTATGAAACCGAAATTAGGTATTTTCTACATTTCTTCGTTTATTTCCATTTCACGGTCGATCCGGGATATATACTAACTAAGGTCCCATTACGTATTACATGTGGTATTTTTGACATTTCTCATTGGACAATATTTAATTGCATTTTTTAAGGTTTTTAATAACTTATTGGTTAAGTTACGTAATTTGATTTGGATAAAGATAATAAAATGATCCAAAAAATGATAAGTCGAAGTCGATAAGGAATATGGATCATGATCACTGTGGACGAAAAATTCATGCTTTCTTTACAATCGTTGGTGGCTAATTAATTTATGTTACAACTTGTTCTAGCTATTCCTTTCTTTTTTTGCTTGATTATTTGATCTTTGCTTAAGTTTGGTGCTTCTCCCATATCGGGCTTGTGATGGGGAAGCCCGATATGGATTTTATATAAAGAGTATAAGGTCTCCTATAGTTGCTCATGTCATTCGTAGGCATCAAGATTCTCTGACACGTTAAGAGAGTTTACATTTTAAGAAAACTATAGAAAGGCTTTAACGCGTCCCGATCAGTAGATCTCATGAAGGTGGCGGTAGATTTGCACTCGTTTCAGCTTCAAAAAACTCGTTTAAACTTGTGGAACCAAAATCAGGTATTTTTTGCATTTCTTTGTTTAGTTTCATTTCATGTTTGATCTAGGATACGTAACTAAGGTCTCATTACGTATTACACGTGGTATCAGAGCAATGACGTGATCGGATGACTAAAAACAAAATTGTTTTTTCTCCATAAGGTTTTCGAAGATTAATGTTCCTTTTTTGGTTTTTTTTGCTTATTGATGAATAAAAGTAGTATGTATTTGTTTAGCTTTGAAAAACGGGGTGAAAACGAGCCTGAGAGCGTGAAAAATTGGTCCAAAACCTGCCAGAAATCACCTAGAACGTTGCAAGAGATGGAGACTGTTGGGCACGTGTGCACGCAAATGCACAAGCGCCAGCCCAATGCCGAATGCGTGACGACGTGGGTTCGCAGACGAGTGCGGCGTGTGCCACACACGCGCCATCTTGTCTACAGTGGTGGGGAAGAGGTAGTTTAGTGTGCACGTGCAACACACGCGTTATACAGATGCACGACACGTGGCCTGTCGGGGTATGGACAAGCATGTGCAAACGTCGGTGGGCACGTGGCATGTGAATCACACACGTCGTACATTAATGGACGCTCGTCAGAGCTCAGCACGTGCAATGCATGTGATGTTCCCAATCACATATAATGACACAATGATGACGTCATGCTAATGTAAACAGCACAGTGCCCTACTGATGTTAGCGTTACAGTACACTGACATGACGACAGCACACCACAGGCTAAAAAAATCAAAAATTTTGGAATTCCTATAAAGATGCCCTGGGTTATTTTGGGTTAGTTTAGGGTTCAGGAAATTCATGAAGTGATTTTTTCCATTTTCTGCATTTATTACATTAGTAATAAAGTAAAGTTTAACTTCCAAAAAAGAAAATAAGACATTCTAAAGCCATTTTTTAGTGAATTTTCATGCAACGAACTTGTCATAAGGGAGATATATAAGGTTCTTGTGTCTCGGGTAGTCGGTTCAATGTTTGGTGATGCACGATAGTCACTCTATTAAGATTTTTTGCTACAAAAGTCTCCAATAAAGTTTCAGAGAATGTCTTCAGCATGAGTATGTGAAGATGAGACTGTGCATTCAGGTTTTGCATTTATTAATGTTACATTTTCACGTACGGTATGCCAATAAAGAGTGTGAGGATAACATAAAGATGTATCCCTTGATTGTGTTAACTTTTTGAGTGTTGATGAGAATATAGTCACCACAGTGGCCTTTGAAGTCAGTATTTAGGATTGTTTTGCTTGCATGTTGAGGGATGTCTTTGGTCTCCTGTTTGGTAATTCTGCCCACAGGTGTTGGCCTTATATGAAAATTTAAGATGTGTATAAAGGCATTAGATGGAAGAAATTCATTGCTTAAATGATCTATTCGCCCACAGGCGGTAGTGTCATAAGAGTTGATAGTATGTACTCTGATCACTTTTATGTGGAGGTCTAATTGCATATATTATGTATTCAGACCAAAGGTGTTTCATGACATCAGATTCTTAGTAGAGAAATTATTTAATGGCTTTGAGTATCACTGTTATCCTACAATTTTGCTAATCTTTACGTTGTTATTTTACAGTCACCTTTTTTATCAACAATCACAATGTCACTATTGAAATCATGATAGATTTCAATATAAATAAGTGGATTAGGATGTATTAAATGTTATGGAGATGGCTAAAATTGATATGTCCATACGTACGAATAGGCCATCTCCACCTATATCTAGGAGCATGAGAGCTCATAAAGTAGCTTATGCAGTATGGGATTAGTCTAACAGATTATGTTTAATGACCATTAAAAGATCCATAACAGATTATGTTTAATGACCATTAAAAGATCCATACCTAACCATCTGCTTAGTGGACTTATAGATAAAGACATAGTGAAGGAATTTCTTGATAATGTCTCCAAGAGGTACACAGTCTCATCTAATATTGAGATAAGTGCCTTGATGAAATAGTTATTCTCCACGAGATATACGGGAGAAGGGGGAGTGATCGAGTATATATCAAGAATGATCCATCTACACAGTAAATTGAAAATGCTGAATATTCCTCTTCTTGATGTCTTCATAGTTCACTAGACTCTGAGTACACTCCTTCTAGAGTTTAGTAATCTGGTGATGAAATATTACTCGTTGGATGAGGAATGAAACTTCAAAGCTTTGATTACCTATTTTGTTGCTGAGGAGGAGAAACTCAAGATTGCTACTCCTATAGCCCTCGAAGCAATGAAAGGGAAGGTAAAAGTGAAGCCTGCTAAGATCAAAGGTAGAAAGTCAAAATCTTCTCCACATATTGATATTGGTCAATCCAATGCTGGCAAAGATCCTGCAGACATAAAGAAGCTAGCAGTATAAGGCCTGGAAGGAAAGACTGAAACTATCAGGTAACTCCTTGGCTTACCAAGTCATTAATCCAATTATGTTATAGCCACATCTAGCTTTTAGATAGTGGAATATTTGCTAATGGTGCTTCCACAATATAAGGATTCATATCCAGGATAGAGCCAAATAAAAAGAAGGGGAAACTGATGGTTAATAGCAATGAAGAAGCTAATTATATATCTATAGGGGATGTATGTTATGAACCTTGTTGCAAGGTTCATTTTGTTTTTACGCGACAAATTTTATGTTTGATA
Source organism: Erythroxylum minutifolium (assembly GCA_027123815.1). Taxonomy (NCBI): domain Eukaryota; kingdom Viridiplantae; phylum Streptophyta; class Magnoliopsida; order Malpighiales; family Erythroxylaceae; genus Erythroxylum; species Erythroxylum minutifolium. The sequence goes on along the minus strand of JAOTJB010000001.1, from coordinate 30,007,298 downwards.
TTTGGATCAAATTTTGGACAAAGAAGGTCAACGTTTTGTATTTAATGCTTCTATTGTACAGTTGGTGTTTAATACAAAACATATTGGTATAACTTTCTTGTCATTGGTTTATATAAAATGTGTCTTACCCCGAATTAAATATATGCTTCTTCGTATCTTGCCGAACAAGTCATAAAAGAGAGAACTGATAAAGAATAATGTTGTGGCATAAAGATTAAGCCATATTTTTAGAGCTAAGGTTGAGAGATTGATTAAGGTTAACATTCTTACAACTCTAGATTATGATGATTTGGAAATATGTGCTGACTGTGGTAGGGGTAAGTTGTAACTCATGTTTCTGGCTTGTAAGGTATGATACATACGAATATAAATAGACTTTATACAGTTGCATTGTGCAATTTTAGGAATTTTTTGAGATTTGTTGGTGCTTGTTTCTATTACAGTTTATGTGTTCTTGCTTAAGGAAAGTATGAAGTTCTTGATGTGTTTAAGATCTTTATAACAGAAGGTTAAGAACCAATTATGAAAATCCATCAAAATTGTCAGTTCTGACTGTGGAGGAGAGTATTATGGGAAACATGATGTTTCAAGGCATGAAACATCAAGTAGTCCTGAACAAAATGGTGTGTTGTTGAAAGATGTAGCCACACCCTAAAGGACATGAAAAAGTCAATATAGAACATGACTAATATACCTAATTATTCAGAATAATGGAAATCCAGCCTTACACACATTTATGTATGTGGCTGTCCTACTAAAGTAGTATAATCCTTATGAAGATATATTGTATGCTCGTTCCACTCATTACTATTTAATTAGATATCCCAATTAATTTAAAGGCTACAGATTCCACTTTAGAGAAAGGAGGGGCCATAATAGTTGCATCATAAACATCTAAGTTTCTGGGATACAGAGTCTATGATGATGGTGGACCCTTTGACCCTTCAGATGATAGCAGAATGGGTACTACAATTATCATGTATTGCCACTCATACAGTTAAGTCTAGGTCTTAATACTATGCCTGATCGAGTGTTGATGTGTGTAAGTTTTAATAATACCCTAGATAATATCCGCAACCGCACGACTCATCAATGTTGTACCTAAGGTGTCGATCTCATGAAGAGGGATAATCTAATCCTAAAATCTAAGGCCAGAACAAATCACAAAAATTCAAAATATAACGAAACTAAAATGAGAATTCAATTCAATCAGTCAAATTAAGAATCGAACATGACAGTAATAATTATTCAGCAGTTGTAACACACACCAATTAATGTGTTTGATTTTTTTGACGATTTGACCACATGTTTGTCTTTTGTTTTCTTTGCCACTTGTACTCCTTTTTTTCTATTTGTACTCTCAATTGAATTGACCAATAATGAATTTACATTTCAGTAAGAAGAAGAAAATATAAACATTTTATCGTGTTCCCTAACATGACATCTATATAGTACCATATTCTTTCATTTTAGACCTGAGTTTTAAGTAAGGAGTGTTAAATGCAAAATAGAAAAGAAACAAACGTAACACTAGGTCAATATAGTGTGGTGTTGCTGACCTGTGCTAGCAATAAAGTTTATATAAATTAGGTTTTATAATGACTACAAAGTAATATAAGATTAATATAAGTCTCGGTTCTATATTTGTCAAAAAGTGTTTCTTGAGATAAAAAAGCAAGAAAATGAGAGAAAAGAGGGGATACAGTCATCTAAGAGGACCAAAAACTAGTAAGAAGGAGATTAAAAAAAAAGCTTTAAAGAAGGCTAAAGGACGGTAGGATGACTAGATGAGACTTAAGAACATATCAAGAAGGAAACAATCTTAGTGAAAAGTAAGAAGCTCTCAAGATTCAATCAAAGAACACTAAGACTCAAGAGCCATGATAACTCATTCTTTTATCGTATTTAATTTTATTTATTGTTATTTTTCTTTAATTTTTCATTAATTAAATTAGGATATAAAATTAAGATGGATGTTATTGTTAAATTGATTCCTTAATTTAATGCAAGACTCTAGTTTTCTTCAGAATTATTCATGTTTTCTTATTGTGTTAAATTGGAGTAACAAATGTAGAAGATTAAAATTTAGATTTCATATATAGGAATTAAAGTAATGAAAGCGGAAGATTCATATATATGAATAGGTCAAAGTATGGATAATGAGAGTTGTATGGAATCCTAGAGATATAAACACATAAATCTAATGGGTTAGGATTATACCTATCATGGGAATGCATAAAATGGTAATGCGTTCTCAATTAATCAACTTAAGGATAGTGACTGTATATTTTAAGAAACCATATAGTTGTAGCTTTAGAATTCTTACAAATTTTAGAAGCTAAATAAAACATTAAATTGAGATAAATTCAAGAATATGAAAGCTTCTAGGAGGATTCTTCATCTACATCTAATTTATTTACTGGTTATTTTTTCTTACATAATGCCTTGACTAGTTATTTCTTATTTTTTATTTTAGTCAATTTTTTCTTAAATTAATCATTCATTTCATTATATTAGATAATAGAAAGATAGTTAGTGCTAATAGTTATAGTCTTTGTGGAATCGACACTTACACTCACTAACACTAAAATATAGAAAATGATAATTATACTTGCCTTAGTGATCTTTAATTTAGTTTATGTTTCAAATAATATAAAATCACATATTAATTTTTTGCACCCATCCTTCAACAATCAATTTTAAGTCTTTTTCACTAGAGAGTCCTGGTCTAGACATCATCTTTGAGGATCAAAATATTGGCATTTAAAGGGAATTCATCTAGCTTCATTTATATCATAATTTCTTTATCTTTATCTTTTGATTTTGGTGTTTTAAACATATTTACTGGCTAAATATTTTTCTATATTTAGATAGGAAAAACCTGGTGGTTATTTTCATATTAGATCGATTCAGTTTAATTTATAAAATGAGATATATTTCTACAAGCTATCTTTACTAGTCTTAATACTGATTTATTCATATGAGCATCTAAGTCTAATTCCAATTCACCTATGGATGACTCGAGAGTTACCTTTTAAGTGAATTATGTCTTAGATAAAAGAGGTCAAACAAGGTGTTTGAGAGAGACCTATGTAATCTTCCTAATATTAGAATGAAACCTTTCATAAGATTTCAAAGGACTTAAAGCATTTAAAGGAAACTAATAGAATAGTAAATAGTTATAACTTGAGAGAGTGCAATCTCAATGTCTAGGAAGTCTTACCTTTCCAAAGAGTATATATATTCTAAGTTAATTAAATCATGAAATTAAAAATACTATTAGAAGAAATACTCATTTAGACATAATTATTTGATTGACTTCTTTTTTATTAATTATCTTATCATTTATGTCCTTGGTTATTGTTAGTTATTAGGTTTAGTTTTTTATATTACTTTATTCTAAAATCCATAAAACTATTTCTTTATTTATTACCCTTAAGACATTTAATAGTTTTGGCTTTTGTATCTGTGCTGCTTTCTTATGGACTTGATACTTATTTATCGTTATATTGCTTGCCAAGAATAGATATACCTTCCTACTTAGTAAGTGATATATTTTTAATAGTAAAAACTTTATTGTCATTGACAACGTATATAAAAAATATATTCGCCAAGCTTTTCGGGCCATTTTCAAAGAAGTAACTGATTTTCGGGAACTTATTAACTATTTTCTAGTCTTGCATAATTATGTTCTTATTTTATTTTTATTAGATTTCTTTATATTATTTTTATATAAATTTTATTTATATCTTATCTTATTTGATTTGATTTATTTTTATTTATTCTAATTTTAAGAGTATTGTGACCCAAAACTCTCAAAGAGTCTTTTTCTTTGTGTATAATAAGAAATTGATAGTTTATAGTTTTTCAAGAACGTGTAGAACTTGACATAACTTTGTGTTACATTTGAAGAAAGTGGATCAAGAAAGAACTTAGAGTCACGCTAGAATTAAAACCTAAAAATATGGGAAAAAGAACTGTGATGAATACATAAAATTGTTTCTCATGAGAACAAAGTCGAGCATTACAAGGCAGAAGATAAATGCTCATTATTTTAAAATTAAGCTCGATATAATCCAAGGGCTTTAATAAAATGTACAATTTTATGGATTACTTGATGAAGATCCCAATGTACATAAAGCCAACTTCTTAGAGATATGTAACACATTCAATTTCAATGGGGTGACTAAAGATGCCAATAGGCTAAGGTTATTTTCATTTATGTTAAGATATTAGGTAAAGAAATGAATGAAGGCTATACATGCTAGAATAAATAACATTTGG
>JAOTJB010000001.1:29978681-29991378 GCA_027123815.1 Erythroxylum minutifolium | reverse complement strand
TCTCATCATTACCTATGGAAATGGAAATAATTTTTCAGGGAGGAAAGAAGAAAAAGAAGATGGAGGAAGATGATTGGTCTTGGAGGGAGTGAATGGAAGCATTATGCTAGGAGAAAATCCCACGTTGTCAGGAGGCGTATAAGGAAAGGAATTCCTGATTGTTTAAGGGGACTTGTTTGGCAGTTGATATCTGGAAGCCGAGACCTTCTGCTGATGAACCCTGGGGTTTATGAAGTACTCATTGCCTGGCTCTTGAAAAACCAACCCTCATGTCTGCTGTATTCCTAAGCTGATTAAATTATATATTTGTTGCAGAAACTGGTTATAAATGAGACATCACCTTCAGAGCCGGATATAATTCGTGATATTTCTCGCACATTTCATTCACATGTTTTCTTCCAGCAAAGAGAAGGGTCTGGGCAGAGGTCCCTCTACAATGTTTTGAAGGCATATTCTGTCTATGATAGAGACATCGGCTATGTCCAGGTACAACTCTTCTGCTCCTTCATTTAGTTTTGTTCAGAAACTGAATGAGGAATGACATTTGAATCGTCAAAAGTGCAGGGAATGGGTTTCCTAGCTGGTCTATTGCTACTCTATATGAGTGAAGAGGATGCATTCTGGTCATTGGTTGCATTGCTTAAGGGAGCCGTTCACGCCCCAATGGAAGGATTATATCAAGTAATTCTCTTGAGTTATAGAATTCAGGTTACTAACTGAATCATTGGCTATTATTTGATACCCGGAAAAATAAAGCTGTTGTGTGGTTAAATCAATCTAGGTCAATGGCCTTTCTCTAGACTATGGCTACTGAAGGACTCTTGATGGATGTGATATAGGATCCTTTTCTTTTTCTAGCTTTGAATTATTTTTCTTCATTTCTTGTTTTCTCATATTCTCTCCTCTTCTGGTTGGTGTTTTCACAAAGAAGCTGAGAGACACTTCGTGATTACTATTTTTAAGTCAATAACTGTCCTCTGTAACTTTTTTATTCTTCGAATTGATCACAGAAGACAGCCAGGACAAAAGAATTTTGATAAAATAAATAGAAATGAGAGGTGAACAAGTGGAGAAGAATTGAATCATCTTATGAAATCTTAGATAATTTGTCATATTCTCAGCTCCAAATCTGTGAATCAAATTTCTAAATGATTGTGCCATGATTCTTCAATTTCTTTAATTGCTGAGGAGATTTGTAGCATGATCATGGGTGAAAATCTTGTGCATTTCATGTCTCTTCATGAAATTTCAGCATAGAATGGATGCCTGCCTCTATAAATAATTTAACTTCTTGACCATTTTAGTTAAGAATAGACAAAAATCTATATGAACCCCTTTGGCCTTGTTGGGATTATTTTCCGAGGATGAGCTTTTCTAATTCTGTTGCAGGTAGGTATGCCTCTTGTACAGCAGTACCTGTTTCAGTTTGACCTCTTGGTGAAGGAGCATTTGCCGAAGCTGGCAGATCATTTCACCCGAGAAATGATTATTCCTAGCATGTATGCAAGTCAGTGGTTTATCACTGTCTTTACATATTCTTTCCCATTTCATTTGGCTATTCGAATTTGGGATCTCTTTTTGTATGAGGTCAGTAACTATTGATTTGGCATTTATTTTCTGTTAAGTGTCATCGTGTTCTTTGCGTTTATATACTTCTCTTTTGCTAGGGAGTTAAAATTCTTTTCAAAGTCGGTTTGGCTCTGTTAAAGTATTGCCAGGACGACTTGGTAAGTTTTTCAAAGCCTCCTCAAATATTCTTTATTTGTACAAGCGTATTTTCTGCTCATATACTGGTTTGTCAGGTAAAGTTGCCGTTTGAGAAGCTTATTCACGCTTTACGTAACTTCCCTCAAGATGCCATGGAACCTGATGTATTAATACCAATGGCTTACTCAATCAAGGTTCAATCTGTCTCTCTGCTATACTTTTCGGTTCCTAGCTTATTCTTTTCAATATGGAAGTGCTTGTGATGCTTCTCCTTTCTGTTCCGTGTGTAATTAGAGTGATTTCTTACCATGGCCTAATTTTGGATCATATATATGAAAGAAGGAAAATTCGGTGATCATCTTAAGCTTTTCGATGATCTGAGTGCATAACATCAGTACTTCAATTAATACTAGAACCACTGATCTTTTTGTGCCTAGTGCTTCCTGCCTATCTTTCAGGTGACAAATTTCAGGAAGGTCAGACTCTTTATTTAGTTAGCTCGAGAAGTTATAGACCTAGAGTAGATCTACAAAATCTTTCTTAAGACTGAAACAAATGCCACACTAAATTCAAGTTTTACAAGAAAATAGGAAGATATTACACAAATTTTCTGATCATCAATTAGAACACACGAGATTATTTTGTTAGCGCGATTTTTGTATTATTGTTGTCTTTTCTTGTTTCTTTTTCTGTTAGGATTAAATGACTTTATATTCAAGGAAAGGCTTTCATTTAACAATGACTATCATCAGTAGCAGAGTGTTAAATAAGGGAAGGCCAACTGTGTCTGACCAACATGTGACTGAGAATATAAGAAGATATGTTTCTTTTTGCTATTACTTAGGAATCTTAGCTACTTCTTTGAAGGCCATGAGCCATGACCTATGATAGGGTTGCTTGATGCTGGCATTATTAGAAAGTATCTATTCTTGAGAAACACAGATAATTTTCTATATTTTTTTTCTGAGAAATGTATTATGGGTGTATTTGGCTGATTATGTTGAATATGATGTTTATATGTTGATAATTTTAACTAGCTAATACTATTTTATGCATTCAACGGAGTAATAAGCTAGCCAATCGTTAAGAAGCCAAGTAATTCATGGTCGTGAACTAGTACTCTCAGATTTTCTCAAGAAAGAAGTAGCCATTTACTCCTTAAAATTTTCAGTATATTAACAGAATGATGCTGATTATTTATAGGTTTTCTGTCCTGAATTTATTTTTTCTTTCATTTATCTTTCTCATCGATTCTCCAATGGATGCACTGCCATGATCTTACTGATACTTGTGTCACTTTTCTTTTAGCATTTAACCTTTCATTCTGAACAAATGCTTAATACATTCATCTGATTCTGAACTAAGTTCACACTCTTACAAACTCACAAATAATGGATAAAAAGTTAAACTAGATAGCAAATATGACGTGAAAGTTACTCTTCTGCTGAAGCTTTTTTCATCAGTAAGATTAGGACTTGCTCAAAATGGTGTGAAAAATGGGAGGAAGAATCATGCTTTTGCATGTGAGTTTCAAGGTTTCTGCAGAAAAAGACATTCATTTTAGGGTAAAAGATATGGATGCTTAATACATTCATCTGATTCTGAACTAAGTTCACACTCTTACAAACTCACACAACAATGAAAAGAATGGATATTCGGCCAAATCCTGATTTCGTTTTCCTTCTCCCGGTCGTCGAGCCTGATCGACTCGACTCTTTTCCCTGCCCCCTTAGCAAATATGACATGAAGGTTACTCTTCTGTTGAAGCTTTTTTCATCAGTAAGATTAGGACTTGCTCAAAATGGTGTGAAAAATGGGAGGAAGAATCATGCTTGTGCATGTCAGTTTCAAAGATTCTGCAGAAAAAGACAATTCATTTTAGGATAAAGGATACGGAATTTTCCCGTGATTTAAGTAACTTCAAAAAAATTCTATTCTTTAAAATTATAGAAAAAAAAGTCTTTCTTGTTTTTAACTTTTTAGAAATTTTCTCTCTTAAATTTTCTTTAAAAAATAACAACGAAAAATATATCATATGAATTGTTACTGACATAATGATTCAACTTAGTTTTTAAACTTGAACTAATTAAATTTTACCCAAAATAATAATTTATTATAATTATCTTAAATTACTTGTTTGAGTTAGATTTAATCAGTCCGGGTCGAGTTTAAGAGTTGAGTTTGGTCCTCACGTCAGCAACGTTTGCCCGGTTTGTCTGTAATGCTCATCTCTTGTGAGTTTTTTTCGTTTTTTTAAAGTCAGTCTAAAAAAGGAGATCTTTCTGAAAATTTGAAACATATAAGAATTTCTTCAAGAAAATTTCTAAAATTACTTTAAACATGAAGAAAGTTTGTTTCTTTTACCCTTCATTTTATAATCCAACACTGGATAGATCCTTTTGCAATGTGCAACGAAAACATTTTGGTGTACAAATCCTTCCATTATTCAGTTTTAGTTTCTTAGTTATCTAACCAAATGTGTTCGTGTTAATTCTCAGGTATCTAAGCGCCTGGAAGAACTGAAAGAGGAGTACCATAAGAAGAATGGGAATTCAGCTAAATGGAAGCCATTGACAACTTGAATTCTAGGGTTTTACTCTTCCAATCTTCTTCTAATTTTCCCCCAGTTACACTCTGATTCTTTGTTGATTTAGGTACTCATCAATCATGAAGAAAGGTGAATATGCCTGACAGTTCATAGTTGTCTGCAAGCATCCAAATAATCTTTGTAATTAGCTATTTGGAAACTTGTGTTGCAGAAAAGGAGGATTAGGACATATCTAGTCAGCTCCTATTAGGATCTGATTCCTTAGTTGGTGTATGAAACTTAAAGATGATAAAGATGATGACTATGTTCATCTTTTCTGCCAAATTATTCCTTACTCTTTTGACTCTCTTAAGTAACTCTTAACAAAGTAACATTATATAAATATTTTATTTAGAATATATACCATTTTAGTGATTGATGGAATATTATATTAAATCTTCTTTTTTCTACACCTATTAGAATCTCAATTATAACATATAATTTATTAATTAAATATTTAGGGATAGCAGTGGACTGGCTCCAATCTTTTAAAAATTAAAAGTGAAACGTCTTTTTTTATTTTAGTTCGGACCTGGATTGCCTAAACTTAGGCTTACTCGAAACTTAATTCTTCTAAATAAAACGATGTTTAGGTCTGACACAATTATTTTTAATGCTCTGACTTATGGGTCAGTCCATTAAAAATACTTGAATCTGAACCCATAAGCTAGCTCATTTTCATCCCTACACATATTTGAACAAAACTAAATTTTGCAAATGAATATTTTATTTTAAATTTGCAAAATGTAGAATATTAAAACTAGTTACAAGTCAAATTTTGTTTTTTAACTAATTTATGTTGAGATATGGAGCCTGATAATATATTTAGACTTTACACCAGGACCATAATCGCGAATCTAACTTTGCGCTGAGTTGTGTGGAGGGCGGGAGCCCCCCACCTAAAGGTAGGCCCCCAAGGCGAAAATTTAGATCAATTATGTCTTTTGTATTCTCCTGAGCATATAAATACGTTTTTGTATTCTCCTGATGTACACATGTTAAAAACATTCACAGTGAAATAACACTTTAGTTGTTCATAAATATCGCCAAATATTAGTGAATCACGTAAATCTGCATGTTTGTTATTTTCGCATTTGTTCTTTAGTTTTGTGATTAATCGTTCATAACAATTTATTAATTAGACCTTTTCTTTTCCCATATACATTGTCATTTAAAATTAAAATAATATCACCTAATTATAGTAATTTAATATCCACCCCCCAAAAAAAAGGGAAAATATCCAAAATTTGCCTTATATAGATTACGGAGAATCCGAAATACGTGTGCGGTTTAGGGGTAGTATGGACACTACGGAAAAGAAATGGCGTAGGTGTAAATAACGCGTAAAAATCGTGGCAATTTCATTTGCATAACGTTTAAATACCGAACTTATTCCGCCAAAATCTCAGCTGGGAATTGTTTGCTCATCGATCGCTAACTCTAAAGATCGTCTCTTTCTCTATCTCGTGGATCGTTGAAAGCTTTAGGGTTGGGGATTTTCTTTAGGTAATGTTGATTTTTTTCATTGTTTTTTTTTTCTCGTTCTTTTGAATTGGAGTGTTCGTGGTTTAGTTAAGATTACTTTTCTTTGTGTTGATCGATTCTATGATTTTGTTTCTGGATAGATTTTGATTCAATTTGGATTTTCAAGAAGACTAACAGAGGAAAAGGATATAAATTTCAAGAGGTTGGAATTTTCTCACCTTGTTGTAAGTTTTACCAAGTTCTTGCATGATTTTAATTTGTTACTTTCTGTTAATGTGGTTGTGACTTGTTTGGTTATTGATTGTCTCGCATGTTTAATTGTTTTCTCGAGGTTCTGGTATCTTCTTGCCTTTCTCTTGATTTTTATTGCTTCGTTGTAATGGATATGAAGAAGCTATTATTTTTTAATTGTATAGGATATGGAGTCCTTCTCTAGATCTTCCCTATTAAGCTCCAGGATGGTCCTTTGAGTTTCCCTATGGCCTACGTCGTCTTAGACTGTTTATTGGAAATAGTAGAAAAATAGTATAGATAAAATCTTAATACTAAAATTTTATAATTTTTGTTTAAGACTCTTTTTTTAAACACCACTCAAAAATCTTTCTTTTTTCCTTACTAGTGATCAATGCGGTTGCCTTTGGCACATAAAGCAGGTTCTTTTGATGCCAGTACTATAGCAAAAGCAACATTAGTTTCCCTTAACGTTCTGTTTTTGGTTTTCTTTTTTTCTGGTAATGTAATTTGGAGTAGTATTTTCTCTATGCACGTATGACAGTGTGGTTATGTACCATAGATTTATTAGTATAGAAGAGATTTTGTATACTGGTAATTATCTTGTCGAAATAGTCAATAAACTTTTTCTGACTTGGTTACGATTCAATTTCTGGAAACTCTATATTGTTAGGAATGCCCTTGTTATGTTTAGCCTTTGTTGATTCACATTCTTCCTTTCGGGAAGGGAGGGTTAGGAAAATCCTATTGATTGCGGCTAATGTCAATTTGGGAAATTTACTTAAGTTTCTTCCTTTATGTTTAATAATTGTGGTGGGCAAATATTTGATACAAGAACTTTTGTTCATTGTATTATGGGTTACTCGGCGCTCAGGTTCATAAATTCTTGTTGGTCATTTTCTTACAAAGTCGAAGAACTTTAACGAATTTTGATCCTCTTTATTTGGATTTGCATTCGTTGTGACTTGCTTTTTTTCTGTTGTTGATTTATAAACTTCTCTTTAACATATCTGCGGGGTTTCTGACAGGAAAGATTGAATGATTTAAATGGAGACTAAAGGTGGCAAAAAGTCTAGCAGTAGTAAATCCTTGTTCTACGAAGCTCCTCTTGGTTACAGCATTGAAGACATTCGACCCCACGGTGGAATCAAGAAATTCAGATCTGCTGCATATTCCAACGTGAGTTTTGTTTCAAATGCGCTCTCACTTTCTGCAGTTAATGGTTTGATATGTTTTCTGAACTATTTTCATGTACTGTCTGTGCAGTGCGTGAGAAAGCCATCCTGAGATCGTCCAAGGATTTTACATATACCCCTTCAGCTCTTTCCTACTGTCATTGTCTTCAGTCAACTATTTCTTCTCTACATCTCTCGTTCTGTCTTGTACTCTTCTTTGCAACTGTTTCATTTTTCTTTTAAATCAAGATGGCCTTGCCGGTTTCTTCAATTGGATTTGAAGGCTACGAAAAGAGGCTTGAGATATCTTTTACTGAGTCAGGCATCTTTGCTGATCCTGGAGGATTGGGTCTCCGCGCTTTGTCCAAAGATGAATTGGATGAAATTCTCAACCCAGCTCAATGCACCATTGTGGATTCACTTTCTAATGATGAAGTCCACTCTTATGTTCTTTCAGAATCTAGCCTCTTCGTGTACCCATACAAGATTATCATCAAAACTTGCGGGACCACCAAATTGCTTCTTTCGATCCCAGCAATCCTCAAATTGGCTGATTCCCTCTCTCTTTCTGTATCTTCTGTCAGATACACCCGTGGGAGCTTCATATTTCCTTCTGCTCAGTCATATCCACACCGCAGTTTCTCAGAAGAAATTGATGTCCTCGATAGCCATTTCTGTAAACTTGGTTTGGAGAGTGTGGCATACGTAATGGGTGGTCCTGGTAAAGCACACAAGTGGCATGTCTACGCTGCTTGTTCTGATGTGAAAAGCCATAAAAGCCACACTTACACTCTGGAGATGTGCATGACTGGCTTGGACAGGAGCCAAGCATCTTTATTCTACAAAGATTATGCCACTTCAGCTGCTATGATGACTCATAATTCTGGAATAAGTAAGATCCTTCCACACTCTCAAATTTGCGATTTTGACTTCGAACCTTGTGGTTACTCAATGAACGCCATTGAAGGAGATGCAATCTCTACAATTCATGTAACTCCAGAGGAAGGATTCAGTTATGCCAGTTTTGAAGCTGCGGGGTATGATTTCGAAGTCGTGAACTTGACTCATCTTGTTGAAAGAGTTTTGGCCTGCTTTGGACCTAGTGAATTCACCATTGCTGTGCATGTCAACACTCTGGACATGGAACTAGAGACCAAGTTCCCACTACATCTGAAGGAGTACTTTTGTGATGTGAGGAGCTATGAAATGTTAGGGAAGGCTGGATCAATCATCTACTACGACTTTTTAAGGACTGCAAGTCCTGCTTCTCCTAGGTCAATCCTGAAATGCTGTTGGAGTGAGGATGAGAAAGACGAGGAAGTTGAAGAAGACAAGTAGCTTACTTTTGCTTTGCCGTTACCTTAAAAAACTATGGAATGTTGTTGGGGTTATGTTTCTTATTAGATAGTTGCCTTTTTATCTTTTATTGATAAGATGGATGAGTATCTCTAAGATTGTATGGCTTGGTTCCCAGACTCCTAAGCGCTCATCCACTATTATTATATGTTGTGAAGGGATGCTATTGTTATTCTAATTATATTATTTTGGTTTTAGATCAAGTTTAGATTTACTAAGCTTTATTCAGCTCTAAACTTGAAACCCTTAAAAAAAACATCATTTTTTGAATTTTAATTAAAAGAAAAAAATTTGATTAAATCGGACCCGATCAAATATGGGGTCATCTAAGTTCAATTGGATTCGGGCCCAAGTAGTGTGTATTTTCAAGGACTAAGGCTCAGGTGGGTCCAACTTATTGTCATTATTAATAAATTAAGTTAATTTTATGATTTTTAAGCCAATGTTTTAAGACTATTTTTAAGTCTAGGATTATTTCACACGTTGGATAGTATAAAAAATGTGTGAGATTAAAATTTTTGTGTTGAATTCATTTAATTATAATGTTGTTTTCATCAATTTTATTAATATTATAATTATAAATAATCAAATAAACATTTTTGCACTTTTATACAAAATATACAAGTATGATAAATTTCTCTATTTTAAAGAATTTTTTTGAAGTGTTCAATTTACAAAATTGAAAAAGTTACAAAATTAATTTCAGTATTTATGACCTTTCTTGATTATATGTCTCAAATTTATATTTCTCATTTATGGCACGACCTTTTTGTCAAGCTTATTCAAGCTTAAACCTAATTGAACTTGGACAACTCGAGTCCCAATCAATCAGAGCTACGCTCAATTAAATATATATAAATTGAAAATGACATTAATTTAATTAAAATGATATCATTTTAAAAAATTTAGATTTCAAAATTCAAACTAAATTGAGTAGTCCAAACTAGAGTCTAGTAGAGTCTAGTTCAAATTTTGGTTAACTCAAGGTGAACATCATAACTTGGATTAGGTGATTTTGCCGTTCGTAAGGATGAGATTTGGGCCCGAGCTTGACTAGACTCCTGCAGCCCAGTTTGAGATTAACGAGTTAGGCTTAAGTTAACTAAATCTTAAGCCTGATTTTTCAAAAAATAAGGTCTTAAGTCCGAGGCCCTATAACTATAAAAAACGATGTCATTTTTAAGTCTTATTGAGCTCTGGCTCAGCTTGATTACCTCACATCCAATTGGGGATGGGCTCATTGTCTGAGCTCGGCCCATTGTGGGCTGTCCAGCTAGTGGTCAGATTGTGACCCGGCAGGCTACAGATGGGCCAGCAGGCCCGGTTCTTTTATATTTTTTAATTAAAAATTACAAAACGGCGTCGTTTTAAACAAAACAATGTTGTTTTGTTCAAAATGGGCGGGCCACGGGTCAAGTCAGGTCAGGCTGACCAATAATTCGCGTGGGCCGACCATGATCAGCTTGTAGCCTGTTCAATCTGGGCCAAAAACAGGCCAAATCAGATCGGACCAAAATTGTCATCCCTACCTTCCATTCCCGCCATTAACAAGTCAAACTAGCTAACGAACGGTTCCTTCTTTAGTAGTTTTCTCTCTTCCTACTGCTCCCCAACAAATCGCATGGCCGTTGGACAGTGAACAGCTGGTCCTCCTCCTGGTCTAAAGCCCTCGAAACCTCAACCTACAAAAATGGCTTCCGTTCTATTTCAGGCCGAGACAAACCATCCCAAAAAGTTGCATTCCACGTAGAAGTAAACGTGTCAAGTAATGGGTTGGGTTTGAGCACTATAAAAACACCTGCAATTGTTCACCCAAAAGCAGTGATATACTTACTATTCCAGAACCTCCCAAATTCGAGCAACATCAGATCAAGAAAAATGGCGGACAACAGCCAGAACATGAGCTATAAGGCGGGAGAGGCCAAGGGCCAGGCTCAGGTAATCAGCTTTTTAATTCCAATTTCTCTTCCTCACGAAGTTTGCGTCTTGTTCTTTCAGGGCTGATTTCTCCTCCTCCTCCTCCTCCTCATCCCTTTGCAGGAGAAGGCGAGCAACTTGATGGACAGGGCGGGAGATGCTGCACAATCTGCCAAGGAATCAGCTCAAGAGGTTTCTGATCTTTTAATTCAGTCTAGTCTCAATTTTATCTGTTCTTGATGATGCCATCAAAAATAAGCTTTAGCCTTCGGGATGCGAAAAGGGTCCAGAACCCTATGATTTAAGAGGTTGAAGGTTCAATTATGGTGAATGTAGTCTCAACTCACTTCAAACTCAAATATACTGGAAACTTGCAAGCATTATTTGGGACGAGCCCGTCTCTTGATTCTGAATCACTAATTCGTTAAGTAATTTTCTATTATATGATTGTGTGACATTTTTTTGTTCTTGGTGTTTGTTTACAGACTGGGCAGCAGATGCAGGCCAAGGCACAAGGAGCTGCTGATGCTGTGAAGAATGCAACGAACACAAACAACTGATGATGAACACACCCTCTATGCAATTTTAGAAAGTTTTTTTGTTACTTTGTGTTTTTGTCATCTGGGCATTTTGAGTATTGCTTTTCAATTTATGTATAAAGAAGAGAACTCACTTTGTGTGTGTGTAATTCTCTCAACTTCATAAATGTTGAAAAGAAAATGCAATAGATAATGAGAAATTTCTGCTTCCATTGATGCGATTCTAAATTTCTGATCGTTGCAAACTTTTTCTGCAACTTTTCGCTTTCTTATGTATTATGGGAAGGGAGAGGATATTGGGACCATCATTTAGTGGCAATTAGTAGAGATAGCAACGGATTAAGTTTGATATGAGTCTGATTTGAATTTTTTTTTTCATGATTCTTGAAATATTTGATCCAACTTTAAACCTAACGGTAACTAGGGATGACAATTGAACTCGAGACCGATATCCAATTTGAAATGAGTTTGATTTGATTTTTTTTTTCTTGATCTGAGATCAATCATATTTGAAATATTTGATTCAACCAGGAAACCAATTTAAGTTTAACCTAACTTTAACTAGAGATGACAATTGGGTCCGAGTCTAATCTCAGCCTGCCTCAACCTTGTCCTAAGTTAACAAGCCAGATCTATGATGATTGGGCTCAAGCTATCCATATTCAACCTGACTCAAGGCCTAATAACTGTTATGAAAAATGATATTATTTTATAAAAAATGTCATTTTTTTAATTAAAAATAAAAAAAAGTTGAGTTAGTAGAGTCAGGTTCAAAGCTTGGGTTGGCTGTCTCAAGCCTGGTTAATTTCAAATTTGGGCTCAGCTCAAACTCAATAGAAATTGTCGGGTCGAGCTAGGCTGTGGGTAAGCCTAGGCTCAGTCCGGCCATTGCCTTCCCTAACTTTTAAAGATTCAAAGGTAAATTTGTATTAATATACAAAATGATGTTCTTTTGTTATATTATGTGAAAAAAGGTTTAGATTTTAACATCAAACTTTTTGAGTTAGAATTAAAACAAAAAAAGGGTCAGTTTAATCTCAAATTTTCAAAAGAAAAAGTATAAATCTAGCCTTAATTTAATGAAACTAAGTTGTATTTATTAATTTTGCATCGAATCAAATTAAATTTGAACTGTTATGTCATTTTTAATCTTTAATAACAATCACTATTATAAATAATTAAAAAATATTACTTTATAAAATAAAAATCTTTATTTTTAATGATTATGACCTGAATAATGATCATCTAACTAATTTCGAAAATTAAACTACACCTCTTATGTCATTATTTAGAAAAATAAAGTCTTTAACCGAAGTCTACAATGACCAAACACATTAAGGAAAATTAATTACAAAATGCTTGAAGTATTTGTCATAATTCAACTACTCTAAATATTTAATTATCATCATCATCATCACATTCAATTGAATCCTACACTAATGCGAAGTCCAAAAAGGTCTGATAGTATGTAACCTTATCTATACAAAATAAAAAGGTTGTTTCCGGTAAATCCACAGATAAATGTGACACGAAAAATTTTAAAAAACTCCAAAATTTTAATATTTTTATAAAATAAAGAGTTTATAAACATACGTGACAATCAAAGAGTGATGAACTAACTCACATTTCTTTTACAAAATTAATAATTAATTTTAATGTTATTAATGTTTAAATTAAAGTAATTTTATTTTTAATAAGCC
>JAOTJB010000001.1:29959907-29978581 GCA_027123815.1 Erythroxylum minutifolium | reverse complement strand
ATTGGAGTGAAAACTACTGTAATATCTCTAAAATAGATGAAACTTCACTCTATTTTAAAAGAATGAGTTAAAGATGACCTTAGTGGTTATTAGTAGAGATAGCAACGGATTAAGTTTGATACGAGTCTAATTTGATTTTTTTTTCATGATTCTTGAAATATTTGATCCAACTTTGAGACCAACGTAATTTAACTTAACTGTGACTAGGGATGACAATTGAAATCGAGACACCTATCGAGTTTGATATGAGTTTGGTTCGATTATTTTTCTTGATCCGAGATAGATCACATTTGAAATATTTGATCCAACTATGAAACCAACTTAAGTTAACCTAACTTTGACCAGGGACGACAATTGGGTCCGAGCCTAGGCTCGACCTACCCTAGCCTAGTCCTACGTCAACAAGATAGATCTATGATGACTGGGCTCAAGCTATCCGGGCTCAACCTGACCCAAGGCTTGATAACTATTATAAAAAATGACATTATTTTATAACAAACGACGTCATTTTTTATTTTTAATTAAAAATAAAAAACAAGTTGAGCCGGTATAGTCAAGTTCAAGCTTAGGTTGGCTGTCTCAAGCCTGCTAATTAAAAATAAAAAACAAGTTGAGCCGGTATAGTCTAAGTTCAAGCTTAGGCTGGCTGTCTCAAGCCTGCTTAAGCTCAAATTCGGGTTAAGCTTGGGCATCCAACAGAAGTTGTCGGGTCGAGCTAGGACATGGGGAGGCCTAGTTCCAGTTCGACCATTGCCTTCCCTAACTTTTACATATTCAAAGGTAAATATTCATTAATATACAAAATGATGTTCTTTTGTTATATTATGTGAAAGAAGTTTAGATTTTAACCCCAAACTTTTTGATTTAGAATTAAAACTATAAAAAAAGGTCAGTTTAATCTCAAGTTTTTAAAAGAAAAAGTTTAAATCTAGCCTTAATTTAATAAATTTAAGTTGTATTTATTAATTTTGCATCCAATCAAATTAAATTAGAATGGTTGTCATTTTTAATCTTTAATAACCATATCACTATTATAAATAATTAAAAAATATTACTTTATAAAATAAAAATCTTTATTTTTAATAAATATGACCTAAATAATGATTATCTAACTAATTTCGAAAAGTAAACTACACCTCTCTTATGTCATTATTTACAAAAATAAAGTCTTTAACCGAAGTCTATAATAACCAAACACATCAAGGAAAATTAATTACAAAATGCTTGAAGTATTTGTCATAATTCAACTACTCTAAATATTTAATTATTATCATCATCATTATCATATTCAATTGAATCCTGCACTAATGCAGAAGTCTGAAAATGTTTGATAGTACGCAACCTTATTTTTACAAAGTAGGGAAGCTGTTTTTAGTAGACTTACAGACAAATATGACACGAAGTGTTTAAAAAAACTCCAAAATTTTAATATTTTTATAAAATAAAGAGTTTATGAACATACTTTACAACCAAAGAGTGATGAACTAACTCTCATTTCTTTTACAAAATTAATAATTAATTTTAATGTTATTAATGTTTAAATTAAAGTAATTTTATTTTTAATAAGCCAAAAATAAGCATAATTATGTGAAAACAAATAATTAATTATAAAATATTATTAAGCAATCTCAGTATACCTTTAAAGTGAATCTTTTATTACTTGCATATAAAAGTAAATAACAAGCTAAAAAAGGATTATCTAAAATCTAAAATGCATATAAGTATATGTCACACAAAATTGACATTTAATATATTAAAATTTTCTAAGTATTTCCAAAACTCAAATTTAGGTTTGAGCCTATCAAAAATTTTAAACTCAAGTTTGGGTCAAGTGCCACTCAATTTATCATATTTCTAATACTTTTGAACTCCTAACTTAAGAATTTTGTCTCTGGCATCAGCCCTATCTGCCCGTTAGGATTCTTACTATGGACCTAAACTTCTGAGAGTGAACATTGAAGGTGGCGGAGATTTAACTCTAAAAATTTTGAATTGTTTAATTTTTTAATGTGATTATTGATTCTTCAATTAGATTTATTTTAATAATTTTGTTATTAAAAGTTGCTTAATTTATTAATTAATTAGTCAACTTTGCAAATAACAATGAGTCAATTCATGAATCTAAATTTAGGTATTTTTTAATGAACCAGTTCATAGGTCAGCCCAGGCCTAGATCGACTCGAGGCATAATTTTTGCTTAGAAAAGTTAAGCTTCACATAAGTTTGGGCTATAACAGCTCATATTCGAACTCAATTAAAAAAATGTTATTTTACAGTTTTGATTTTAAGAAAATAATTTTTAAAAATTTGACGAGACTAGTCTATTATCATCCTAATTAATTTTTATAAATTAATAAATTATTATTAATTATAATTAATTAATTAATTATTATTGAATTACACATAATCAAATTTTTTTAAGTATAATATTAAGGACAACCACAAAATCCATCTGATTCGTGCATTTCATCCCACGGCTAGCTTATTTGTTCCCAAGTTTTCTGTCTTTTGGCTTAGTCTGAAGGGTCAGCTTGTTTAGCACCAAAAGCTTTGGCTTCTGAGGAACCCAGATAAAAGTTTATTCCTTTTATAAGTTTATACCATGTTTGTGGCAGGATTTTTGCAGATTTGATGTGGGTTAGAGCTGAAATTGGTAGGTTTCACTTGGTTTTGGTGTAAACTTTGGGTTTGCCTTTGTTTAGAAATACGTAAAATAATTATGTCATCGGCCGAAGGTCTCGCCGGAACTGGGGCTTGCGAAGCCCTCCGACAAAAATCGATGTAGTTTTCCTAATTTAAGAGGGTTGCGGTGCGCGTATAGATCTTGGGGTTTTGCCTCCTTCTTTGTCGGTTGATGATCTTCGCAGAGTCTCTATTGATTCTTGCAGAAGGTATAAATTTTGGTCTTTTTTTTTTGTCTTGATGTTCTGTTTATGTTTCAGGTTGGGTTGTGAAAGGCTTAATTTAGAAAAAAAGAAAAAGAATCATTTCAGGGTTCATGTTCAGAAAAAATCACGTCTTAGCAATGAGAAAATGTGTTCTTATTGTTTTATTGTTATCAAAAATCTTGCTTTTTTTTTATTCGCTCAGCTTGCTCTTGTTTCGAGATTGGTCGTGATAGAAACCCTGAAAGATATATCTTTATTTTCTTTTGTGGACTTGCCTATGTTAAGTACCCAAGTAGTGTTTAGCTTCTCAATCAAGCAACACGAGTGACCGCCATGTCGTTAAGCTCTGATGTTTAATCTTTCTTGTATTCTCAGATATGCGTCTTTAATAAAAAAAGGCCGGAAGTAATTCGCCTGATTGTGTCATTGACAATCCACTTTCACAAAACCCAGGTAATGCTTCCTTTCTCATTTTGTTTCCAGAGAATTTTTATACGAAGCTTTGCACTGGTGGGCTGGGGTTTTTTATATAATCCTACATGCAGACAGTACATGGGGACGATTCTTTCGAAATGCTGAATTGGCTCTGGTAATTGACAACAGTTGTTTTTCTCTTTGACCACTAGACGCCTAGAAAAGTTTGATCTAAACAACGGCCTGCAGATTATACTGCAGTTCATGTTAACTTTGTGTTACATGTCAAATATTTGTAGATCAACTCCAAATAAATAAAATATTTACGTATTTTTAAGTATTGTCATATTAACTGTAGATATGGGAAAGAAGCAGCAGAAGTTACCGGCGAAGGACTTGATGCTGTAGGGATGAGGTTATATTCCTCCTCCTGCGTTTTAACGACATAGTCCAAATAATCATAACATTGACAATGAACTTCTTATCCTAACATATTATTCATAATTTGTATTTTCATGGGCGTAATTTTACCTTTTGGGAATAATGGAAATTAAGGATCGATCATATTCTAACCAAATTCTGGTCTTATTGTGCTAATTTGTTAAGAACACAACTAGAAAAAGTGAGATTTAAAGTTTTCTATAAATTCATGCTATAGGGGCATCACCATCTTGCTGAAACTATCTCAATAATTTCACATTGAAAATGATTTCTTTATTAGTGAACATGAATTCGTACGGTAAACTTGACTTCCGATATTTTTGTTGCGTGCTACTTGCTTTCGATTCCAATCCAATTTCGATTGCGGTGTGAGTAATCGAATAGTTACCTTAGAAGGAGATTGACTAATTGTCAAAAAGTAATTCATGATTATTATACGAAAATAAGACACAATATTTCTAATCCCACATAATCGAAAGGTTAAGAAATAGTGAGCTGTCGTACATTTACAGTTACGTATCTATATCCTGTTGTGATTAAAGTTCTTTGCCAGCATTTAGAAAGCAATGCAGTTTGTGCAGCCTTCTGCGCATCTCTGTTTGCTTTCCTAATTGGCCAAAACTAAAAGGTAATCTAGCCTCTTTCTAAGAGGCTCAACTGCGAAGGATGACCTTTGATGCCTAGACTTGGAAGTCTGGGATTAGAGTTTACCGAATTCTTCAAAACGATATGTCAAGAGGCGCAGTGTATTAAAAATTTGTTACTAATCATTTAATTTAATTTTTTTATTACTCTCCAATTTTTAAATATTTTTATTTTTATTTTTTATATATCACAATTATCACACCTACAATTTTTTTAAAATTTTAAATCAGACCATAACTTCTTATATTTATATACTTTTTTATAAAATTTTAAGTTTATTTTTTAACTATATACTAAAATATTATAACACATTTATTTACACCTTTTCCTAAACTATTTTATTTTTTTCACTGTATAAATTTCATAATATTCACTCACATATTTCATCTATTTATCTTTTTAATTCATTCATCTATTTATCTTTTTAATCTATTCGTTATTATATGTTTTAAAATTTTTAAAATTTTAAATTTTAACTTATTTTTTTAATTCGTTTGAAATAATCCAACTATTATATTTTGGCCCCTTTTCTTTGATAAAATTTTATCCCCTATCACACAATTCTATTTTTTCTTAAATTTTAAATGACATAATATTCATTTATATATCTATAACTATAAATAACATAAAATCAGACTGTCAGAATTTAAGTTTTAGACTTAGGATTTCAACTTAAGATTGTTAGAATTTTATGTTGCTATAGTTAAAAATTTAGAGATTGATTGCCAGAAATTTATGATAGAATTTTATAGTTTTGGTCAGTGGCAATAGACCAAGGTAGTAAAGGGGGCTACTGCCACTCTTGATCAAATTGAGAAGTTCTTTATTTTCTCAATTGATAAAGGTCCATAGAGATAGTTTTATAATTTAGTTTTTATATTTTTTTGATTCGGCCCCCCCTTAAAATTAGCCGGGCTTCATCACTGGTTTTGGTTGATGAAAATTCAAGCTAGAGTTGTTGGAATTTTTGTGAGATTAACGGAGGGTAGGGAACTAAGAATTACTAGATTATCAATTTTTGCTTTCTAATTTTATTAACCCAATTTAAATATTCAACTTTTATATTTTTTACTTGCTTACAAAATTTTGTCTATAATCATACACTTCTAATTTTTACCTCAAAATTTTAACTTAAACAATATTCATTCGTATAAAACCTATACATACATATACTCTTAATTCCAAAAATAATTGGGCATACACTTTTCCGAATTACCGCACAACGCATATGTGCAGTGACAGTCTGCTAGTAAAGCTTAATAAGGTGTTTGAAATCTAATGAATTGAATTCAATTCATTAATTTTGTGTAATTGAATTCAATTTATACGTTTGAAATGTTAAGAAAGAGATGACTTGAATTCAATTTTATAATTAAATCTCATTTTCTTTATGAATTCAATTCACATCTTAAATGGTACAGTTTGGTTTGTAAATTGAAGAATCAATTCTTTTCAAAACATTAATTTTTTTAAATATACACATCATAAATATACAAATTACTACAAAATACACACATATTAATTACGTATTTTTTTAGTTAAAAATAAAAAAATCATACGAAATAGTTGAATTCAATTTTATTGTGTTTCAAATAATGTAATTAAATTCAATTATAATATTTATAAATTTATTTCAAATAATATAAATCAAATTTAATTCAATTTTATAAATGTAATTGAATCAATTTATCAATAAATCTAATTCTAACGGCTGGAAATATGTTGAATGTTAGTTTTAATTAATAGTTTTTAAAACATCCCGCGAGTCTTAACCACAACCCAAAGCCTCCCAAAAACCCTAAAGCACTCTCATTTACTCATCCTCTGTGTCTCTCTCAGTTTGTTTGATCTCGCTGAGCTACAGCTATGAGACAGTCATGGCGATTACTCCTCTTCCGAACCTACCATCGCTCTTCTTCCCAATTGTCCACTCAGCCCCTCCATCATTTTCAGGCAATCTCTTCCTCAGCGTTAGTTCCCTCTCCCTCTTCGTTTCAATCCCTGTCAGACGTCCATTTGGCAGAACGAATCAACCCCGGAATCCCATTTGCTCGTAATTTCTCATCTGAGCCTTTAGTTGAATCCAATAAGGAGCCGGATCATCATGCGGTTATATCTGATATCTTCGTCCGGTGTAGAGGTGCTAGTGATATTGAAAGAGAATTAGAGTCTAGTGGTGTTGTTATTAGCCACGATGTTGTGTTGAAAGTGTTGAAGTCTTTGGATTCGAGTCCTGTTGTAGCTCAGAGGTTCTTTGATTGGGTGATGGAGAGAGATAGGAATAGATTGAGCTCCAAAGCGTATAATTTGATGTTGGGGATTTTAGGTGTGAATGGGTATGTTGAAAAGTTTTGGACTTTGGTTGGTACCATGAAGGGACAGGGTTATGGTGTTTCGAAGGGTATACGGGATAAAGTAATGGAGAAATTTGAGAAAGATGGATTAAGTAGTGATGTAGAGAGGCTAAAAGCTGTTTTTGCTTCAGGGTCAACAGATGATTCGAAAGAAAAGATCGGTTTGAGAATGAGTAGGATTGTTAGGAATCAAGTTTGGAGCGAGCAAGTTGAGATCCAACTTAGGGATTTAAACGTGCCATTTTCAACTGATTTGGTGAAGATTGTATTGGAAAATCTAGCAATGGAGCCCAGCAAAGCACTTATATTTTTTAGGTGGCTTGAGGAGAGTGAGCTGGTGAAGCATGATGAAAGGACTTATAATGCAATTGCTCGGGTTTTGGGTAGGGAAGATTGTATTGATCGTTTCTGGAAGGTTGTTCAAGGAATGAGGAGTAATGGATATGAAATGGAGGAGGAAACATATGTGAAAGTATTGGGAAGATTCATGAAGAGGAGAATGCGTAAGGAGGCTGTTGATTTGTATGAATTTGCAATGGGTGGAGCTAATAAACCTTCAGTGCACTGTTGCACTTTTTTGCTGAGGAAAATAGTTGTTGGTAAAGAGTTGGATATGGGTCTTTTTTCGAGGGTGATTGGTATCTTTACTGGGAATGGGAATATGTTGACAGATTCGATGCTTGACTCAATACTCAAATCTCTTAGAAGTGTTGGTAGGTTTGGAGAGTGTAATAAGATTTTGAAAGAAATGAAGGAAGGTGGGTTTAGTCCTGGTAGTACTTTGCAGAGTAAGATTGTGCTTAACCTTAGTAGTGCTGGTAAGAACGAAGAAGTAGGTGAGTTTGTCAATCATATAGAAACATCTGGTAATACTTTGGATTTCAAAGCGTGGGCATCTTTGGTTGAAGGGAATTGTGCATCGGGAGATCTTGAAAAAGCATCCACTTATTTCCATGAGATGATGGGGAAAGAAGGGGTTTCTAGGGTTGGTTATGTGTTTGAAATGTTGGTAAATGCATATTGCTGCAAGAATAGAGCGATTGATGCGTGCAAGCTTTTGCGTGATTGTGTTAGTGAACATGAATTCAAGCCATTGCATACTACGTACAAGTCATTGATTAGCAAGTTATTGGTTCAGGGTGGATTTAAGGATGCCTTGAGTCTACTAGATTTGATGAAGAATCATGGCTTTCCACCCTTTGTGAATCCGTTTGTAGAGTATGTATCGAAGTCCGGAACAAGCAATGATGCTATTGCCTTTATGGAGGCAATGACTTCCAAGAAGTTTCCATCAACATCTGTAGTTCTTCGCGTCTTTGATGCCTTATTCAAGGCCAAAAGGCATAACGTAGCTCAAAACTTACTGCCTAAATGCCCAGGTTACATTCGAAACCATGCCGATGTTTTGAATTTATTCTACACAATGAAGTCTGGTAAAGATAATGTTGCTACCATTTCATCTGTCTGAGTTTTTATGGAGGGCCTGATGCGTGTATTCGGTTTTTGATGTAATCCGGTTCTTTTAAGAAATTATGGTGTCAAGGTTTTCTACATCCATAATTTTTCCTTGATTCTTATTTTGTAGAGAATAAAATCTTGGCCAATCATCTAACTTTTGGCTATTTTGCTGTTTTAATGCATACGGTGTTTCAATTTTTCGATATGTAATTCAGTTACAATATGAATCTTGGTTATTTTCATATCTTGTACACTAGGAGTTCTAGCTAGTGCTGCAACAAAGTCCACTAATTGTTTTTCAGAAAAGAGTTCCATCAGTACGATTTTTATCATCTGTAGCAAGGGGAAAAACTTCATAGAGTTATGTTATTAATTGGAATTGGTCTGAAGCTTGATCTGGTGGCTTTGCTATTTCATTAGTTGCTTGCTTGTTATCTTCATAATCGATAAGATCAGCATCCACATTATTGTCTTTCAGTTTACAGGCAAAGTCTCTGTACATAGTACTCAGCTTAAATAATTTGCAATCTGTCAAATGGGTAGGGTTAACATGATTCTTAAATGCTCTCTGATGTACCAAAAGATGGTGATTCCTGAATATGATCATTCTCAAATATTATCATAATACTAAAAAAAGCAATATTATATTGTCAAGTGCAATACTATATCTATGAGAATATTCCTTTAAACTTCATTTTAAATGTAAATGCAATGCTGTGATCCATTTTCTCCCGCAAGAAGTAAGAAAAGATCCATCTGGTGGGCTTTGTAGAAAATCACTTCTTTTGGTATATGTGTGGTTTTCTTTGTTCTTTTTCATTCTCTGGTCCAGTGTTTATCTCGTTTGGAGCAGAAAAAGCAGCTAGATTTTCTTATCTGAAATTTGGTTACTATAAGTGAATTTGGAAGTGTGAACTTGGTTCATTTAAATGCAGATTTGTGATCAGTCATGGTTGTCTGTTTTCTTTTTCTCTCTTGGGTCATCTTTCTCACCCAAATTAGTTGAACTTGAAAGTGTGTTTTCATGTTTTAAACAGAGTGCCAGCACTATTCTAGCATTAGAGATGGAGTTAACAGTGACTTTGTTTCTCCACCAAACATTTTAGTTTCTTCCATGCAGATTTCTGTTCTTCCCAATAGGGGAGAAAATAAGTGTCCCATCCTCCTTTTAGCTTTCTTTTTTAATTATGTATCTTCTCCAACAAACAATCTCTGCATATTCATCCAAATTATATGCTGCATATAATCACATAAAGTTGGACTTGAAAAAGCAGGCCTAAGCTGAATCCATTCGGGCTTTAGGCATATCTTAACAAGCCTAAGCCTAATCTGTTGGTTTGGGTTTAAACTTGCTCGGCCCAAAACCGGAACCAAACATAGGTAAATTTTCCAAATTTCCTGCAACTTTTGTACAAATGTGAAGGATATGGACTAGTTGGGATGCTTGGATGGTGATAGAGAACTACCTTACCATTTTAGATTATGGATAGGGCAAAGCTAGGTGCCTTTTTGAGTCTTTTGAGTGGACCAAGAAGGCAGGAGATCAGAGTCTGGAGTTTGAGAAACTTGTGGTGGAGGTGCCTTCTCATCAACTAGGACAGTGACATGGCAGGATGCCGTTGGATGGAAGAATTCCCCAAAGGGTCATCTGAGTCGGCTTCTATTGATTAGGGTTAAGGTGTAATAAATTTCCACATCAAAGTGATCCAAATCCAGGATTGATAAGGATGCCTCAATGTGTTGCATTGATTTTGGTCCATTCGTTCTTTGGTGGTTAATTGCTTCTTTTTCTTTCGGTTCGAGTTTGGTTTGGTCCGAATACCCGAGTTTTAGTCTAGTTAAACATATTTTGATTTTATTGTTTCAAACTTGGTTAATCCGACTTTTCATAATTAATTGAACTTGAAAAAAATTGATAAGTCCAAAGTGCATAAATGTTTTTTTAAGATTTCTCATGATTTTTAAAGATTATCATAAATTTTAACATTAGAGACTATTAATCTCTCTATTGCACCTAAGAATTAACAATTTATGATTACGAAATTAGTGTCTGAATATAGTTTAGTTAGGAACTGAAATGTTGAATAACTACCAGACAAGACAACCCAACCTCATCTTACAGGTAACCGAAACTCAAAGTTCTTGTCCTCTTGCCACGTGTACACCCAGAATCTTAGCTATTGTGTGGACCCACCTGAAACCTGAGTATTGCCACGTGTCAGTACAACGACGTTTGCTCACTGTAAAAAGCCGCAGCAAAAAATGAAACAATCTCGGACCCCACACATGGGATGGGACCCACCCTAAAACTCATGGAACCACAAGATAACGCTTAACTTTTCGACGCCACTAGTTTCGCACCACGTGGCCGCTGTTGGAATCTCTCTTTCTCCTCTTAGTAGTAGTAACCAGTTCACAACTCTCACCCACCCATCACCACCACTTCTTCAATTCACTACTCGTCTTTGCATTACTTACATGAAAATGATGAAGGAGGAGAACGGCGGCGGCGGCGGAGGCAGAGGAGGAGGAGGAGGGCGTAACAACTGGGCACGTGTGTGTGACACTTGCAGAGCAGCAGCCTGCACTGTCTACTGCAAAGCTGACTCTGCATACCTGTGCGCCAGCTGCGACGCCAGAGTCCATGCGGCGAACAGGGTGGCGTCCCGACACGAGCGCGTCTGGGTCTGCGAAGCCTGCGAGCAAGCTCCGGCCACCTTCTTATGCAAGGCTGACGCTGCCTCTCTCTGCACTGCCTGCGACGCTGACATCCACTCTGCCAACCCTCTTGCCCGCCGCCATCAGCGCGTCCCAATCCTCCCCATCTCCAGCTGCTTCTACGGACCAGCCGAAGACGGGTTTAAGGAGAATGAGCAAGAGACTGTTGGTGAGGAGGAAGAGAATGAGGCCGCTTCTTGGTTGCTCCCAAATCCTGTCAAGAATGCTAATAATCAGAATGTTAATGGATTCTTTACTGGCGCAGAGGTTGATGAGTACTTGGACCTTGTGGATTATAACTCCTGCCCTGATCAGAATCAGTATTCTTCTGATCAGTACAATCACCAATTTGAACAAAAGAGTTATTGTGGTGACAGTGTTGTGCCTGTTCAGTGTGGAGAAGGTAAAGATCAGTTGCAGCAGCAACAACAACAGTACCATAATTTTCAGTTGGGAATGGAGAATGATAACTCAAAAGCTGTTTATAGCTACAGCAGTTCCCTCAGTCAAAGTGTAAGCTTTCTATAGTTACAATCTCATTTTAATCTTGATTGGTTCCAGTAAACTTGGAAGTTTTGTCATTTTTGATCTTGCTTCTTTCAAATTGTACCATGAACCAGTTTGGTTTCTTTCTCAAAGTTGCAGAGTGACTAGCTATTGAATTTTAGTTATCCATTATGACATGATAGCAGAAGCAGAAGTTCAATATTCTTTACAGTAAAAGAGAAAATCTTGGGGCTTATTCTACTGATATTTTTTGGTTGCACTTTATAAACTACCTTTTCCTCTTTATGTTTACTTTCTCCTTCCAAAGGTAAAGGAATCTCATGACATAACACTGTTTCTTTATTCATATTTATTCCATGTTATTCATTCAGGTTTTGATCTCCTAATTTAATCAGCATTTGTGGATTTTGCTTAAGACCATATTAAGAAAAATTTAGCTTCAAAGCAACATATAAGGATCATTAAGATAATCCTACTTACATGAACTCTATCCTTCCTTGAGTTTCTGTCTTGTCTTGTCCTGCACATGGAATATAAACCAGCTATGGTTGAAGGGGTTATGAACCGATTACAGTGATGAGCTTTGCAATATAAGAGAATTGGACATGTTATAGCATTGAAAAAGAAACTCAATCTTGTTTGCAGTTGTTGCAGCAACTTAAGGTTTCACTTTTCTGTTCCTGTAACAGGTTTCTATGTCATCCATAGAAGTTGGAGTCGTACCAGAATCAACAATGAGCGATATCTCAGTTTCACACACAAGGCCTCCTAAGGGTACAATTGACCTTTTCTCTGGAAATCCAATTCAGATGCCATCCCAACTTAGTCCAATGGACAGGGAGGCCAGAGTCCTGAGATACAGAGAGAAAAAGAAAACAAGAAAGTTTGAGAAGACAATCAGGTATGCCTCAAGGAAGGCTTATGCAGAGACCAGGCCCAGGATCAAAGGTCGATTTGCAAAGAGAACAGATGTAGAAATTGTGGTCGAGCAGATGTTCTCCACATCGTTGATGGCAGAAGCTGGATATGGCATAGTCCCATCATTCTAAATCCAGCAACAGATTGAAAGAAAGCTGAAAGAGGAGAACATAATCTTTAGAAGATAATTGTACTAGTTATTGTTAAGGCTACAGTACTGGTAGTGTATGTTTCTTATGTACTTAATTTTCTTGATCAACGAGATACATATGTTTAGTTATTTTGTTCATCTTCTTTTCTCTGTTGCCAATATCTTACAGGTCCATATACAGCAATAAATTTGCTTCCAAAACTAATACAGTAGACTAAAGATGTTAACTTGTTCCATATTATCGGATGCTAGAGGTTAGAATATGAAGTAGTGATTCCAGGATCCATCCACTACACTAGTAACGATCTCCACGAAAACGAGCATTCAATGTGGCACCTTTCTTCAGAACAAAAGGGAGAAAGTCTCAGCCAGAGTGGAAAGAATGACGTGGCCGATCCAAAGGCAAATGACCTTTTTTCTTCTTCGAGTTGTTGAAGGAACTTTTGCACTTTTGGCTAGTCTTTGCTTGTCAAAAAGTTTACTCCTCACCTAAGAGAAAATCTATTACTGTCACCAGCTCATGCCAATCCAGATTCTCCACTCAACGATTCATGCAGAAACATCCACTTATACAACCATTGATTGCAGTGGATGTCAAGATCTGCTAAAAGAAAAGGCCAACTTGAGGGATATTGCAATAAAGTTGAGCATAATTTTTACATGATCAAGAATACTGTCCTGCAACTATGGATAAGGTGTTTATGAATCTCACTGCTGCATTAACAACAAGATGTAAGAGGGAGCTGAACGATTAAGTTGGAATTTAAAGCATGGAAGATTCATGAATCATTAACCATAATAACACAGCTTTGAGGAATGTTGGATCATCTCTTGTTCCTTTGATCCAAAATGACAAATCATGCTCTACTGTTTACTTCACAGAATCTCAATCTTAAGTCAAAGGAGGCTACCATGGCGTTACAAAGAAAACAAAACAATATCGATTAACCTGAGTAACACAAGTCTTACTTGAGTTTTTATTTTTTTCCTTCCAAAACCAATCATCACTACTCTTTACGGTGAGCAAAAGGAAAGTTATGCAATAAAAAAATTCTGCACATATATGGAGGATTATTCTAATAAAGTTTAAACCTTTATAAATATTTTAATAAATGAGCTCAGAGGCCTCATCTCCCGGAAGAGGTTATGGCATATTGAAACCATACCCTTTATTTTGCTGGTCTATGCTAAAATTATGATGTCACCCCCTTACAACCTAAGGGCTAAGCAAAGGTGAAACTAACCCCCGGCAAAAGAAACGCAAAATCCTTCTCTTGGGATATGCCATTTACATCTTTCATGGCTTCAAAAGTAAATTCACATCACAGCTGTGCGGATTGGTGACAACAGAGAAAGGACAGCAGCTCGGAAGTCAGATGCATTTGTGGAGGATATCTTTTGGTGCCTGATACCACTGCCAATCAAGAATGTGAAATCCATGATAGCCATGTTTTTCTTCCACTATAAAGTCGACGTCCTCACAGATCCTAGATGCCCTGAATTATCCATTTCTTCAATGCCATTTGTCAGAGATCATCACCTTCACACCATTCACGAGATCTTGATGCCAGGATCATAAATGATCAATGATTTTGTGCCACAATCAAACATGGTTTTGATGGACATTAAATGTTGTCAATAATGTTTCAGTATCCACAGAAGAATCAAATGATCACATAGAACTGGAAAGGAAATGGGATAGAGATACTAAACCCATGAAATACTACTACTGCTCATCTTTAAAGCCTCACCGTTGTTCACTTTCTAAAGATGCCAACTGGGACACAAAATTCGGCCACATTGGAAGAAACCATGAAAGCCTCCTGGAAGTCGTCACTTTAAGTATTCACTTTTAAGTACTGTCTTGTTTAGAATGGTAGTTTCGAGCTTGGCCGAGCTTTGAAGTTAGTGGTTCAATATACCTGTCCACTTTATTGCTGGCAATCGGTAAGCTTTTGTCAATTTCTCCACTAGGTAAGCAATGGCCTCAGATCTTAGATTCAAATTGCTGCTTTTGCATTGAAGGTGCAATGATATGCACAGTTATATCTACCACAGCACCTAACAATCTATGGGTTGGATTCCACATATGATCACTTCTTTAAGCATTGTTCCTACCCTTAGCTTCAAAATTGATGAAAGATTAAAATTGCCTAAAATATAAAAGTTCAGATTTGATGGAGACTAAAACTTAATCCCAACTGTGAGTATAATTCTGTCAAAACTTAAATTGGAACAAAACGTTGAGCACAGTTGTTAGTAAGATTTAATGTCTATATCTAAGTTTTCTAATGTACTACTCTCAAGTAAAATTGGGTTTTTACCATTTCTATGGAAATAATCTCTCAGTGAGAAAATAATTTGTTTCTCAAAAGATTTAATGTCAACATCTATGTTGAAATGGGTATCAATTTAGACTTTGGGTTTCCAGAGGAAATAGTTTTATCACTTGGAAGATCAAATCTCCAGAACTCACAAAAAGAGAAAAAAGGGCACGAAAAGTGAGGTAGCAGTACTGATCTTTAAGAAAAGTGGATTGCACTTTGCACTTTTATGAAGCTAAAGTGTATAAAAGATCAAAGTTCAGCCACAGAAAGTGGACAGAATCCAGAAGTTTGCTGTCAGAGAATTAGAATGCTAGATACTTTCCCGCAATGCTCTAAACATCATCTGCATGAGTCAACTTTACATTCATAAGCTTCCAAATGATCATTGGTCCCCCAAGAGATCAATTTCTGCTGTGTCATAAGTAAAGTATCATTGCTTCTCCTTCACTCATATATGCAAAGCTTTATGTGCCTTCAACATCAATTCAAACATATTAATCTAAAAGAATTTGATTGCTGAAGAAGTCTTTTACTTTTCTTGAACAAACACTAGTACTAAAAAATTTCAAACTCCTTCAAAATGTTATCTTTTCATGTAATTGCTTACTAAATTAATTTCGTATCCTTTCTACCTAAGATCGCAATGTATAAGATCAAGTCTTTCTAAATGGAAATAATATCCATATCTACTGTTAATGAATTATCTCCCATCATACTGAATCCTTAGCTACAGCGGCTTTCAATTGCCTTTATGTGCACTTATTCCTAAAAGCATCCCTTCTGCAGGTAAGCACATCTATGAGCACGAGTTTCCTCTAACCAGATGGACATCAGCAGATGTTTTTAATTACTAAGTATCTACAGAAATCAATAACAGTTCTTGGAAACATGTGTTGGAGTGGTTTGTACTTCAAGAAATTATGTTTATATACCTGCTGTGGACACATCATACACATTCCAGCAATTTAAAAATGAAGCATTAAACATCAGTGTATCGAAGTGAGCATTGAATACTTTTTTCTTTGATATTTTCTATCATATCCATATAAAAGAATCTCGAGCTGGTATGTGCTTTGCCATGTCTAGACCCACACTACTGTTTCTTTTTGAATCACATAATATCTATATTTTTATTCATGCAGATGCGCTAAAATCTCACAAGATTAATGGCAATGAAGTAATTTCTCCAGTCAGCTATGTTATTTGTTGATCATCCTATGCTTGCTTGTACCTTTTCAGCTAATATACAACTCTTCTCATCCTGGGTTACACCCGAACTTGGGTACTTTACGATTGAGGTGGAAAGAACAGGAATGATCAAATCATATAAAAAGGAGAAGCAATGAATTTATGGTAGTGCTCAGCTTCATAAAAGTGCAATGCACTTTTCTAATTTTTTTGACGAGGCAAGATTCACTACAAGAAAGTTGATGGATCCACAATAGAGAGAATGTTCTAAATGATACTGTTGGATGGTTAAACTGCATGATATAGACATCTTCACAATTAAAACAACTCAAATATGACAGCGTCTCTGGATTTTGCATGCATTTCAAACTGATCTGCAAGTATAAGTCAGAAAAAGCATCCATTAACATATGCTCATTGAACCAGTTTCCATGAAAAGTACCTGTGGTGGAAGTGTTGCCCAATGCAAGCTTTAAGTAGATCCTTAAACAACAGCCACAAAAGCAAATTTGAAGTTCAACCACTCTCATTAATGAGCTTTTCCTATAAACTAACTTGAGCCTCAAATCACCACATGATGCAGACTTACGAAAAAGTTAGAACACGACGAACAGCTCAAAATTACATCCATTTCCAGTTAAGCAATACTCAAAAGGAAAATCAAACGAAAAAGAGACAAACCAACGTTTTGTTTTCAAAATCCAATTATAATCAGATTCCACCATACTATACAGAGAAGGCTAAAGAAACAAAATTTATTCTTCCCTTTACGTTCATCTTCTTAAAAAACAATGAGGAAGCAAAATTTCTGAAAAGCAAAGAGGTCCTACCGAGAAGAGAATCAGTAAGATACCCAGAATCATAAATTTGTGGAGAGAATCTGCTACTTACATCAGAGTCCACGAACGTTTGATCCTGTGAAAGACTTCATCTTTGGAAGTTTAAGCAGTCTGTTAACTGAGTTTTGGAGTTGGAAGTTTAGAAAACGCAAGGCCCATGTTCTGTTTTTAGACTGCAAGGCCCATTTCAATTTTTTCTAGATTGGAAGGCCCATTTCTGTTTTTCTGGTCACGATGATAGCAATAGGTTCGTTTGAGCCTAATCCAAAGTCAATAGAGACTAAGTTGAGCAGCCCGAAATTCAATCAAGCGCATTTTAACCTAATCGATTCGGGTCAACATGATATAAACCATCTTACGAGGTGGATAATAGACAAATTTAATAACATAATATAAGTTATGTCTAAAGTTAGTTAATTTTTTATAAATTAATTAACGAATTAATAATTTATAGCAATTCAATTAATATTTACAAAAAAATACAAAATTTTAAATTAAATATACAATAGCAATTAGGTATGATAAACATACGAGCCTAACCTAGAGTTGACTAGATTTGTTTAGTTTTGACTCTAATTAACCGAGATTTGAGTTGAACTTAGACTCTTTTTAAAAATTTTGGACTTCGGACGGAGCTCGAATAACCCAAGCACAACTCAAATCTTGAAAATTTCAAACGAACGATGTTGTTTTTAATTTTTAAAATTCAAAAACATATTTAATTAAACTTTACCATAAAATTTTTCATCAAATTGGATTCTAATTGTCACCTCTAGTCTAACTCGAGATCCGAACATACTCCAGACTTGCAACCTAAGTCCAACCCTAAATAGATTTCGGTAGATTATTTTCTTTTAAAATTTTATTTTAAAAATGACGTGATTTTCATTTTATACATTTGAGTTTGAATCGGTCTTTGAGTGCATCAATCTCTTATATTCTTTAGTCAACTAGTTTTGACAAGTAGAAGAAACTATCTGTTATTAGACATAGACATCTGAAATTGTATTTTGTGACATTTAAGTCTAAAAAAATGTTTTTAAGAAGTAGGAATGTTAATGGACCGGGCTGAAAAAACTATTGTTATTAGACTTAGCCACCTGAAATTGTATTTTGTGACATTTATGTCCAAAAGAATGTTATTTATTTTTTTAAGCAAAAAGTTTTTTAAACGACGTCATTTTAGAAATAACGAACGGCTCGGCCCACGCCCACCCGTAGCTCGGTCAACCACGGCTTAAAAGGGACCAGACTGGTTTTACCATCCCTATTAAAAAGGTTCAATGACAAGATTTCAGCTTCAAACCCACTTATCTTTATTTCCATTGGATTAAAAAAGAAAAAATAAAAAGAAACATTTTTTTCTTTTGACCCTTTTTGGATTAGAAGAAATAAGTTGAATATGTAAATATTAGTTAAATGTGGTATATTACTTAATCTTAAGTTATTTGCTCATCGACTATCCTATGGATTATACAATTTGTATACTATTACAAATTTTCGTTAATTTATTTTCAAATTTAAAAAATCCCTTATATTATTTAAATTTTAGTTAAACAATAATAATGAAATAAAACGAAACAATTAATGTTACTAATTAGTAACTCAATTCAAATCTTAAATTTGACCTAAACCATCAATTTAAATTAATATCTAATATGATTAAAATAAATTATTAATTTGAACCATAATTATAATGATAATATTCATTCGCATTCCTCACTATATTCATTCTCATTCCTATTATCATTCCCCTATGCTAACCAACCCTCCTAACTAATATGGTGACATTATCCCCTTTTTCTTCTTGTAATTAAACAGTATTA
>JAOTJB010000001.1:29935850-29949527 GCA_027123815.1 Erythroxylum minutifolium | reverse complement strand
AAAGAACCTCTCTCTTTTTATATTAATTATGATGTAATTGGAGTTTCTTTAGATTTTTTATGAAAATTTAAATAAATTCTTATAAGTTAATCTTTAATGATAATATTTATTATAAAATAAATGTATTTGTATAAAAATTAATCATTACTTTTAAATTTTTTACAATATAAATAAGTTACAATTATCTTCATATCTTAATTTTGATATCGTTATTAAAATTTACTTTTAAATTTTATTTTAAAACAAACAATTACATTAAGGATTAACTTATAAACGTAAAAATTACTAAGAACTTATTCATTTTTTTAATAAAAACCTCGATTTCGTATTTTAACTAAAGTCTTTTACATGGATTTATTCGAAATGCTTTTTTTTGGGTTAATTCGTGAGATGTTTTAGGAGGGTCTCAATTATAAGAAGAAGTCTATAAGTCATCCATACCCAGACTAATGCAAAATGATAATAAAAGGACTGATAATAATATTCTAAAATACAAAAATATATGAAAAATAATTTTTAGAAAACATAAAAAACAATTAAATTCAACTAAATGATTTGATTATTTTATTTGTTTGATATTTTTGATAATTATTGATACGCTCAATTTTAAAAGCTAACTCAAAAGATAGAAGAATCTATAATCTAATATATAAATCTTACGTCAATTTTTCATGTGACAGATGTGAGATTTAAGTCTCATACCTTACAATTAGACCGTAATATTTATCGAAAGATATGATTGTTATGTTATTACATCTCCGTAGTAAAAAGTTCACTAATGTGAAAAGTAAACTTTAGGATATTCCTTGGTTCGGTCATTGGACACTAAAAAGGTGAAACATGCACTATTATTGATACACTATTATTTATTTAGATTATCATATCTTATTGTGGTACAAGTTTCATTTTGAGATAATATATTCTTTTGTCACATCCTTTCTTTATATTACACTATTTTGTTATTATAAATTAAAACTTTTAAAAAGTTCATATACTCTAAATCCAATCAAGCCTAGACTCAAATGTCTAGTCTTAGATCCGAGCTTGTATTTTTATTTTCGGGTTAGACTCGGTCCTGCCCCATTCTTATCAACTGGGAAAGTGAAAATGGCTCCTCCAGACTCTAAAGGACATTGAAGAGGGTTCATGAAAGGATATAACACACCTCTTACTTTCTTAGTAACATGTACATTGACACAATCATATCTATGGAGACACTCTAAAAGTAACCCGAAAAAAAGATTTATATAGCCTTTGTTCCTATACTCTCTCTATGGCATGAATGTAACTCTAGATAGGTTATGTTGCTAATGGCATGAATGTAACCATTATAGTTGCAAAGATTCATAAGAACTCTTGGGATCAATTCCTAATAAACGGGAACAGTCACCCTGCGCTCAGAACTCACCTGATAACATCTTTGACTTATTAACTCAAAGAATAGGATTAAAAACAGAAAAGCATGAAGAAGAGAGCACTAAGATGTTGAGGAAGTGTCACAATTCAAGGAGATAATAAAGTCTGAAATAGTCCTTAAGAGACAAAGATTAGAAAGAAGGTGATGCCTGAAAATTCTACACCATCAATTAAGAATCTATGGCATTCTCCAATACCTTACCTCTTTGGAAGCTTACCTCTGATGCTAACTCTGATTGCCACTGCACTATTGGTACTAGCATGCTCCTACCTGATAAGGGTTTCCAATTCCAGGAGTGAAGATGAAGAAAAATCACTCAACTCAAGCAAATTATATATTACAATGATCGATAATGGTGATCCAAAAGTTCTGGTTGTATTAATGGTTGGACAGGACAAGCCAACGTATCTGGCAATATCAGTCTCTCTTCTTCTTCTTCTTCTTCTTCTTAGCAATCTAACTACCTGACATCCTTACATGGCAATATCAGTCTCTTCTTCTTCTTTACAGCAACTCTCACTACCTTACATCTTTACATGGCAATACCAGTCTCTTTGTTCGTTGACTTATGTCATATTAACCCAATCACGTGTTCTGTATTTTCTTCATTTATTTTCTTCTTATATCTTCAGTTTGCGAGTGAGAATTGATTTGAACCTAACGCAACTTCCAACTTTTTAAAGACTAAAAGAAACTCTATATTTGTGCAGGAAGATGGATGATGTTAGTGGACTCGGCGGCTTGAAAAAGCTGCCGACGAGTTGTGTGGACGATGATCATGTCGGAAATGATTAGATATGTTGAAACTATTTCTACTGTGCATCATCATGGGTTGGAGTCAGTGGCTAGAACAATGAATACTTAATAGCTTTTGTGCTGAATTTATGTCTGAATATTTTGTATTTTTCTAAATATTTAATATATAGTCCTCTTTCCTTTCCTATATGAAAATTGACACTCTTTAAGGAATGAAAATGATGTACAATGTTAAAACTACCCAACGTTACCACATTTTGGTCTGTTCTTTCTCATGTACTTGGAGTGCTCTAACATGCTTAAAGAATGGGTTCTTCTGGTTCTGGATTACAAGGCAGGAATGGGTTCGGGTTCTGGATTACCAGGCAGGCGGGCTAGAGAAGACATTCTCATGTCTGTTGGATGGGCTACCTCACAAACTTCTGCAGGTTTCACATTGATGATGTTGCAGACCAAGTGAAAATCATTGAAACAAAAGTACTTGATGATTGAATTGGTTGAGTCTGACTAGTCTCTTTGAGCTTGAATCTGCTTCGAAATTTAATAAATCCGAATTTAATCTATTTAATTTGAATAGGGTAAAACCATACTAGACCTAAATTGTTAATCTTAATTTCTTTTAATTAATTTTATGTGCAGAAAATAAAGTATTTTCTTAAGGTTGAAATTGAATAAGATCAAATAGATCTGTTAAAGGTTGATATCAAATGTAAGAAAATTTAAATCCGAGTTTTAACTCAATCGAATTTAAACACTTGAATCAAATTTGATTTGTTGATTTAAAATTAGAAAAGGGTCGAACTAATTTATAATTTCTATATTTTTTAAATTATTTTATAATTTATTATTCCAAATCAAGTCTTCATATTCTGTAAAATATTTTAGTACATGTATTACTTTTTTTGTTAAAATTTTTGATGAAATTTATGTAGGGTATATTTTATAATTCTTTAAAATATTACACCATAATATTTTTTAAAAATAAGTTAAATCACAAAAAATACATTTCTTAATTTTGATTGGATCATCACATGTATAGTCTTTTTTTATTATCAAATTACAAGAGTATTTTCCAACTCTCAATATAGCCATTTTTAGACCTATCTTACCTTTAAACTCTTGGGACTCTCCTTTTCTCCCTCTCCTTTTCCTACCTTACAACACCATCTTCATCATAAGGAGAGAACATAACTTCGTAGCTCTAAAGAGAGTAATTCTCAATCTTCACTCTCTATGGATCCTTTCAAACAGATGTTTGGTACAGAAGGATGTGGCAGCAGTGAATCTGGTTGGACAAAATACATTGCCTCTCCCATGGAGGAAGATGACTATGAGTTCAATGATCATGGAAACCACCATGACTACCATGATCATGGAGGTCCCATTGGCAATGAAGAAGACCATGTTGGTGGAGCAGAAGACAGTGATGATGACTCAATGGCGTCTGACGCTTCCTCTGGTCCCCATCTTCAGCACAAGCGAGAAGATAGTCAAAGTAGCCATGGAAGAGTAACAAGCTCTAAGAACAGCAAGGAAGATTGTAAATTCAATCCCTTTTCTCTCTTCTCAAAGAAGAAGAAGAAGAATGAGAAAGGTAGAGATGAAGAACATTTTAAGAAGGATAGAAGATACACTACTGTCAGAAAATACAGCAAGTAATCTCAGTTCAGGTTCGTAGAGATCACTGAACAGAAAAAAAAAAAACTTCATGTTAAAAGGGTTATACAGTATTTACAGGAATTGTAAGAGAAAAAAGGCTGTGTCTTTCTGTTATGGCTAAAGATTCGTCCATGATCTGAACTTAACAGTTTCTACGATCTGAACTTACAGTTTCTACTTACAGAAGCAAGTTTTACATCTGCAAATCATGAACACTATCAAAATTCCTTATTCCTTTTCACATTTTCCTTTCTGTTTCTTTTTCTTGTTTATACTCCTGCATGAGAAGAGGCTAGAGATCATATTAGGAACATTTCAATGATTATAGTTTTTATGTGGACTGAGACTCAAAAGAGCAAGTGATTCCAGATCAGGTTGCATGAAAATGATTGTTATTTTTGGAAACGACTCAGAACTAGTGGATTTTGTATATTTGTGTGGTTGTGCAGTCATGTGGTGATTGGTGTTCATGGACAAAGTAAGCTGTGTGCTGGAAAGAAAATCCAAGACCTAGAAAGACAAATGCCAGCCATGAGAAGCAACATAGACAAGTCTAGTAATAGTAACAGAATATTGAGTGCAACAGCTGGGCAGCTAGCAACTATAGGCTGTCCATTACACAAACTAGAAGACAACCGACAGTTTCAAGCATTTCAGGAAGTCTCTTATTCTTCCAAGGAAAATGCTAAAAGATTCAGAAATGAAGGACAGGAATGAAAAAAAGAGCTTTTCAGGAACCCATTTGGTTCACATTAAAAAGATGTACATTCATCTGACTGGTCAGCTTCCATTCTGTTAAAATCAAGAGGTCTCAGAAGATTCCAATTGTGTCATCCTCCTTTTTCATGAATTTATGATGTATCATTTTCATCTACAATTGCATGTGCATGAGATGAAGTTTTGTAGTGAATGTTTTTTTTTCAAACTCCGAACCGGAACCTGGTCAAATGCAGAGAAAAAAATTGTGAAGAATGAGCCTGATTGAACCTTAATACCTGAGCTTGAATCCAATCAAACCAACTTGGCTTGTTGACTTCGGGTCTGGTCAGGTGGGGCTCGATCTAATTTAACATCCACAAAAGTGTGTTGAGATAAGATATGATCCATTTATCAATCTTACACAGCATATTAAGTTTTTGAGTTGAATGCTAAATTAAAATAATGGCTTCAATCCCAATACAGAAGATTAGCTACTTGAGCAACCAAAAGAGTTTCAAAACCTGCAATTGGTTTTACAGCTGCCCTTCCTTTAACATACAAGAGGAATCAAATTGCAGGCTGCAACTTTTATGGTTTCTGAACAAAATACAAGAACAAATCACTGACACGACAAAGTAACACCCAAAAGTAGAGAAATAGCGTATTAGATCTGACAATCTGATTAAAATGAAACCCTGCATGGTAAACAATCATAAGGTCCAGACAACAACCAATAATTATTATATTTATTGAATGTTCTGAATAAGGTGTCACCAGGGAAATTTAGTTCTTCAACTGCTTAGCAATCTTAAACCACTCAGTGTGGAAAGATCCTTCCATATCAATCCTTTCGTATGTATGAGCGCCAAAGTAGTCTCGCTGAGCTTGGACCAAATTAGCTGGCAACCTCTCTCTCCTATAGGTGTCAAAATAAGCAAGACTAGTAGACATTCCAGGAGTGCTAATGCCTGAGTTGATGGCAAGGCATACAACCCGACGCCAGGCAGACTGACGTTCCATGATTTCTTTTGCAAACTCTGGATCCACTAGAAGGTTAGCAAGGTCAGGGTTCCTATCATAAGCCTTCTTGATTCTGTCAAGAAACACAGCTCGAATAATGCA
Organism: Erythroxylum minutifolium; assembly: GCA_027123815.1. Lineage (NCBI taxonomy): Eukaryota > Viridiplantae > Streptophyta > Magnoliopsida > Malpighiales > Erythroxylaceae > Erythroxylum > Erythroxylum minutifolium. The sequence continues at coordinate 29,943,874 of JAOTJB010000001.1, read as the reverse complement.
GCCTCCCTTCCAAATCCTGGCCAGTTCTCCCAATTTCAAGTCCCAACCCTGCTCAACACTCTTAGCACGAATCAGGTTCATCCCCTGTGCATAACTACAAATCTTGGAGGCATAAAGTGCTTTCCTCACATCATCAATTAGCTTCTGCTTGTCAACCACTTGGTCAGTCAATATATCCACAAAGCCACCGGATTTGAAGACTTTGGCAGCTTCAATACGTTCTTCCTTCAAACCACTAAGGAACCTTCCATCCAGAGAAGCAGCAATGGTCGGAGCTGCAACTGATAGATCAGCAGCTTGTTGAACAGTCCATTTACCAGTACCCTTCATACCAGTTTTGTCCAAAACCTTGTCAACCAAATATCCATCTCCTTTATCATCCTTAATTCCAAAAATATCTGCAGTAATTTCAATCAAGAAACTTAGCAACTCACCCTTATTCCATTCTGAGAAAACACTTCGTAGTTCCTCATTTGACAACTTTCCAACTGATTTCAAAACATCATACGCCTCTGCAATCAGCTGCATATCACCATATTCAATTCCATTGTGCACCATCTTAACAAAATTACCCGACCCACCTTTTCCAATGTAAGTAACACAAGGGCCGCTGTCGGGAACTTGAGCTGCCACTTTAAGAAGAATGTCTTCTATGTACTTGTATGCCTCAAAGGACCCACCAGGCATCAATGAGGGTCCATTTCGTGCACCCTCTTCACCACCTGAAACTCCCATTCCAAGATAAAGCAATCCCATTTCAGCCACAGCCTTTTGCCTCCTCTCAGTGTTTTCGTACCATTCATTTCCTCCATCAATGATACAATCACCTTTTTCCAGATATGCTGAGAGCGTCTTTATGGTTGCATCAACAGGTGCTCCAGCCTTAACAAGCATAATTATAACCCGAGGCTTTTGGATTGACTGAACAAAAGATTCTGGATCATGGAAGCCATATAAAAGTAGATCTCCCTCCTTCTTAGCTCTTTCAACGGTCTCATCAACTTTAGAGGTTGTTCGATTATAGACAGAGATAGGAAACCCTTTCTCCGCAATATTGAGGGCCAGATTCTGGCCCATAACAGCCAGACCAGCAAGGCCTATTCTAGTTGGTTTTGAGGGTGCAGCCATAACTTTCCCTGTTCAATTATGTTGTCAACTTCAGTTTGAAAATTTACAAAAACAGCAAAATACTTAACAACCTTGAGGAAAACTTGTCTACATACTGAAACTTGGATAGTAATAACAAAGGTTTCTTGTTCTGCTAAACAAAGTTGGAAAAAAGAAAGAAAAGAAACAAGGGAACGGTGAAATGGTTAGGCAACAGCTATAATAATCCTTAGAGCTGAAAAATCAAGTGACATGAAAAGCAATTACAATAATCTGATATATCAAGTTTTGTTTTTCTAACCACTATTGATGCTTCAAACGACAAGATAGATACGCTCAAATCGGAGACTTCTTGTCATACATTCCTGCACTGAGATGATAAATTGCATAATCCTTAAGGAAACCTCCAACAGTAATGCTCATCCACTCATTGACATGCTAAAGAAGACAAAATTTTGAAATCCTACTGGAAAGTAACCCTCGTGAACCTCTTAGTTCCCATTAATATCAAAGACAGAGAACATTTGAATCAATGAGCTGAAGCCCACTTCGACAGAGATCACTAGTTGCCTTCCTTTACACTCAAATCCCCCACTAGAAGATCGAGGTAACAATCATGGATGTTTTTCGCTATAACAAGAATCCATTTTAAAGTTACATCAGTCGAAAGGAGAAAGCCATCCACTTAAAAACCTATTCTTTCACAAATGCAGTCACAATGGTGAGAATCTATACGTCATTCAAATACATAGGATCAAATGAATCGTCATCGAAAGATGAAAAGAAAATTTCTTTTCGATCTTGATCAGTCAAGACATGAAATTTTGACCAACTACAAGAATCCCATCAAGAATCACCTCAAATTCATCAATCAGAAGAAGCCATTGCCAAATAAAAAGTAATCACAACAGATCAACAACAATGAAGTAACTCCCAGATATAATCAAACTTTTAGACAGAATAATCTATTAATAATATCTCAAGCCAATGAAAATGGCCAAAATGGAAGTAAAAAATATGCAGTAAGAAAGCACTCACCTTTGCTCAGTGAAGACTACAGTTCCCTCTGATCGATACAATCACACGAACCCAGAAAAATTTTAAATGTGGGTTTTGAAGGGGGTAGATAAAAGATCTTAACGGTTAGGTGAAATTGTGTAATGAGGAAGGTAGTTCCTTAACTACCATGTAAAGATGCAATTGGAATCTTGGAATATCTTGACTTGTTTCTCTTGTTCGTCTTTTATGTATCCAAGAATAAAACTATAGTTTTAGTTAAATTTTATTTTAATTAATAATCTAAATCACTTGATGAATTATATAGTAATTAGGCCATTATTTGTTTTTAAATAAACCAATTAATAATGTTCTGATTTGAGTTTAAATATATAAATTTATATTGTTAATTAATTTACTCAATTAACATAAAATCAACATGTTAAATTAAATTAAGATTAAATTTAAATTTAAATTTAATTTAAATTCAAACTTAAACTTAAACTTAAATTTGATTTGATTTATCATTAATACTAAAATTAAGTAATTGACTCAACCTAAATTACGGATATAATAAAAAATAGATATCAACACGTATTAATATCTACTTATATTTTAGAATGATATTCAAAATTTGTAAAAGAAAACATCAGCCAAATATATTAACCAAAAGGACACTTTTAAATAATGAACTTGAAATTGCATTATATAAGACATATAAACGACTTCTATACTTTGTAAGAGTAAGGTTGTATATTATCAGACTTTTTCAAACCCTGCATTGGTGTGAGATTCAGCTTGATGTAATGATGATGAATTGATAGATTCAAGTTACTTTATTTATAAGATTGTTTGTGTAGATACTTTATATATAACGCATTGTATAAGATTGTTTGTGTAGATAATTGATAATTTTGCCAAATTAATTTCTTTTACTCAATATAAGATATAATAATTTTAGAATATTTTACAAATATTGCCACTTCGAACAAAAATAAGTGATGAAGAGCTTAAATTCTTAAGTATCAAAGATGCGAAGATCAAAATCTTGATTCCTTGAATAACAATAATTGAAGACATCTTAATAAATTTATTTTCCATCAAATTTTAGAATCACTTAAAAATTTTCAAACCAGACTCAGACCCTATAGCCCATTATCCAATGCTAGGATCTGAGTTATGTTGGCAACAACAAATGACAAGCATTTCACAATATTCATACAGCCTTAATTCCACCAACAATCTTGATAGACCATCAAATGCATTCAGGAGCAGTAATTAGTGGGGTTGGCTTCATCCTTACACATGGAATAAATAAGATTGCCACATTCAATTATGTCCCTACGGTTGATGTCTTCACATAAAAGCTTTTGTTTTGTTGCATCTCAAACCCTTTGAACCTTAAAAGTGTTTCCCATTTTTCATGATGTTGCAAGTAGTAGCTCACCAAGAATAAATGCAAGATCGATGGCAATGAGCATACCAACTGTTTGCACCGGGCGAAAGCCTCAAGGAGCAAGCTGCAGGGAGGTAGAAGCCTTACGGATCGTGAACTTCTTCTCCCGAAAAACTTTCGTGTCAGCTGGAAATAAAACTGTACTTTTCTGGTTTTCAACCAAAAAGGATAATCATAGCAATTCACCAAAAGAACATAGCGTAAATGGCAACTCCCACAAGTTGTTACTGAATATACATTTCAATAAGCTTGGTCATAAATTCTGGTGTAATGAAGGCAACTTTTACAACCTCAGGCTCCAAGATCATACGTGTGCTACAAATGTCAGAATATTCTCACGACATTAGAAAAAATTTGAGGACTTTTGAGTTCTAGTACAGAAGATATTCAAATCCAATGAATCGTCCGCGTGTACATAACCAAGTTGATAAAATACAATTACTTTAGGAGTACAAAATTGTATAAGAACGTGACTATCCCAGTATGGACACTTACAGTTCATTGTAGAATGAGCAGCAGCTATATCTGTTTAAAGGCCAAAATTGCACATCTGAACGAACTCCATATCATTGTCCACATACTTAGTCCAAAGATTCTTATATTGGTTCATGGCAATATCAAGCCAAGGTTTCATCTTCCCATTGTAATGGATCACTGCAGCATTGCTGATCTCATCCATGCTAATACTTGGATTGTAACCAAGGCCATGTACGTGCCAAGATTTGTCAAGTGACTTCGTTGTTGAGTAGAAGGTGATTAAACCAGGAGGAAGAGTGTCATCTTTCCATAAAGTAAGGTCCTCGTTCTGATCAAAGCAATGAGTAAAGTCTTAGAATTATGTCCTTTGTCTCAATCCAGTAATAGATTCAGCATGTTAGCAGCGTAAAGTTAATTATGTACTTTTGGGAGCTCAATTGCTTTCATTGACTATGGATAGAGAAAAATTCAGTATAAATTAATGCAAAAGGACCTAAAAGTGACATCAAAATGTATATGGGGTCAAGTTGCAAAATATGACTTACCAAGTTCTGCCAGTAATGATACTGTTCAGTACACTTTTCGCGCCTCCAAGCATCAAGATCAAATATATTCATGCCAAAAGCCCAAGCACAAGCCTTGGAGTTGAACTTCTTTTTAATTAAGGGATGAGAAAAGTTCAAATACTGCGCATAACGATGAAATGATCCAAAACAAGTTTCAACTGCCCCATTGACTTTTCCATCCAATTCAATCTTCCATAACCCTGTCAAATCTTTTTGGACCACCACATCATCATCCAAAAATAAAATCTTATGCAACTTGGGGAACATCTCCGGCAGGTAAAATCGGAGATGATTCAACATAGACAGATATTTGGGATGCCTAAATTTCATGTTACCCAATTCCTTGGTAGTATTCTCTGCATGATCCTCAGAGTAAAACTTTTGCGCATTGATATTTTCAATTTGCCTCAGGAGTGGGACATATGAAGAATTCAAGAATCTATAATCCTCCACGGCCTTCACCTCCACGTGAGCACCCCCTTCCGCAGGCCTCATTCTAAACCATACTTTCATAGCTGCCACATTCATCCTATCAGTGACCACATGAAAAACATGTTTCCATGGTTCATCTGCATTCTTTATTGCAGACATCACCACCACTGAGACTGCAATCACATTATCAGAGAAAATCGCATAATGAAATAAACTTGGATCCTCAAATTCCGGCTTGGGAGCCTCTTCTACATATTTTTCGGGATGTGAAATCCTCTCCCCCACAAGTCTCATCGCTAAGCAATGTAAACTCTTCGGTACTGATTTTGCAGCTATCAAGCTAGCAAAAGCCCCATTCTTCTTTGCCTTGTTCAACAACTCATTCACAGCAAAGATGGTGTCTTTCAACTTCTGAATCTTTAGCTGATTATCATAGCTCTCCTTTGATTCTGCTATTATTGTTCGAGTGATTTTCACTCTTTCCTTCACTTCCTTCTCAAATTGCCTTAATACATCCTCGTCCAACGGACCATCCCCTTCAAACAAGGAGGATCGGTAATTCGGCTTCATCGTTAGGTCTGTAAAATTCTTTGCCAAATCATCAAACATTCTCAGCTGTCTAGAGGTATCAAGTTTAAGCTTCCTTGCAAAAGCTGCATACGCGTTAACGAGTGTCATGTGATCATTGGCTTGCTTGTGGATCAAATCCAATCGAGTCTTTCGTGGATCAGATTTCAACGCCAAAAAGGTTCGATGAGCATATGCATTACCAGTAGAAGGTAGTGACTGTTAAAAACATAGAAGAGTAAAAAAATCATCAAACAGATAGTCCAATTTGCATCAAATTGCTTAATAACATATTCCAACTACCATCATTCTACAACACTAGGCTGAGATTAAGAAATCACTAAAGTAGAGTTATGACAGAAATTCAATGTAAAGAAAAGAAATGATTATTACTTAAGAGAAACCAGAAATGGAGGCGAAATCAAAGCAAAACGATCCAAAACAGTGTTGGGTTTAGAGAACGATAAGATTTTGAATGCAAAACAGAACTTACTGGGTGAGGGTGAGGGGTTGAGGGATGATTGGTGAGGATAACGGAGAGAGTAGCGATGAAGAGCAGAGTGAACATGGCGGAGACGAAGATCCTGTACGAGAAGAAGCTACGGAGGATGGAGGAATTAATGCCGCCGACTCCTCCACCACCGTTACCGGAGGTTCCTCGGCTACATCGGACGGCCACCGCCATTGTCGGAGATGCGATGGATCTGAATATGTTGGCTGTGTGAAAGCTAAGTGCAAGACAGAGAGAGAATGATCAATGACATGAAGTGGATCTAATTCCGTGTCAATGTCGGTGTTTTTTTCAATATTTATTATTTCTATTTAGTTCTTCGCTTTATTTAATAAAATATTATTCTTAAAATTATATTTTAGTTATTTTCTTTTTCATTTTATACTTGTTTTTGAAAAAAAAATTATGAATGTAACTAGGCATGACAATTATACCCTTTTTTTTTTACCCGAGTTGGTTGAGTTATAAGTGAGTCAAGGGTCGATCATGATTGACCCACACAGGTTACAGGCCTACCTTAACTCATAGCCCACTAATTTTTTTCAAAACAACGTTGCAGCCCGAACTCGGCTCGATACATTGACATACCTAAATATAATAATTAGAGTTGGCAATAAGTTGAATCCGAATATTTTTGTTTGGTTCGAGAATTAAAACAACTCATTTTTTTGGTTTGAGGTTCAAAACGAAGTTACTTCATTATATTTAATAAAATAAAGTTATTTTTGTTAAATATAATGAAATATTTCACATCTTCCATTGCTTTATCAAATATTTCTAACTTCAAAAATTTTTTCATATGATTTAGTACTAAATTAATGTGCAAGAATAATCAATTTCACATCTTCTCAAAAGAAAAAAAAAGAATTATTCATACGATACATCATTAATTACCAAACACAATCTCAAATTTTCTTTAATTTTTCAATTATGGTCGAAACTTTAAAAAGTAACAGTGAAATATTTAATTTTAAAATTTTTCAATTATAGTCAAACTTTAAAAAATAACAATAAAATGCTCAAACTTTCAATTTTCTTCAATTATATCCTGATGTTATCTGTTGTTTCTCCAATGTCCTCAGCTCTTTGTTTTATGTTTGTTCTTCTGATGCCCCGAACTACTCTCGCCTTATGGCGTACTATGCCAATAAGCTCTTCGTTTTTAGTTAGTTCTTTCGATGTCCTTAATATGAGGGCATTGGGGCTGTGTAATACGAAAATCAAAAGGTGAGGGCGTTAAGAAAACAAATTGAAAACGAAGGAAAAAACTGAAATCAAAGCGTAAGGTCGTTTGAGACTGCGTAATCTGATTTAGGTCTAAATAACAATGCCGTTTAATTATATGATTAAACGACGTCGTTTCATTAATCTTCACATATTATGTTAATTTTGACTAATGTGTATTAATAGTTAAGGTTTCTGAAACACGTGGCAAGTCACGTTAGCAAACTTAACGGAAACGCTAACGTCAAGTTAGAATTCAAAAAAATCGAAAGCTTAAGCATTTTATTGTTACTTTTTAAAATTCGAGCTACACTTGAAAAAAATTGAAAATTTAAGTATTTTATTGCTACTTTTTAAAGTTCGAGCTATAATTAAAAATTTGACGAAAGTTTAAGTTTTTTTTTAGTAATTAACCCTATTTAAGAAGTTCCAAAATGCAACCTATTCAATTTTCACTTATGGATTACAATTTATGACTAGACATTATTTTTAATAAATATGGCAATAATAGATTGATTCAAAATCTTATTAATATTTTAGTAATTATTAATTATTAAATTTATTGTGAGTACTAGATTTAGCTTAAAATATATTTTTTAATAATTTTTTTGAATTTAGAAAATTATTAATTACACGAGATGCATGTTCGCCACTTTTCATTCAATTCTTAAAAGAAAGAGACGCGTGT
>JAOTJB010000001.1:29921920-29935750 GCA_027123815.1 Erythroxylum minutifolium | reverse complement strand
AGTTACTTCATTATATTTAATAAAATAAAGTTATTTTTGTTAAATATAATGAAATATTTCACATCTTCCATTGCTTTGTCAAATATTTCTAACTTCAAAAAAATTTTCATATGATTTAGTACTAAATTAATGTATAAGAATAATCAATTTCACATCTTCTCAAAAGTACAAAAAAAAAGAATTAATCATATGATACATCATTAATTACCAAAACAATCTCAAACTTTCTTTAATTTTTCAATTATAATCGAAACTTTAAAAAGTAGCAGTGAAATATTTATTTTTTTATTTTTTCAATTATAGCAAATTTTAAAAAATAACAATAAAATGCTCAAACTTTTAATTTTCTTTAATTTTGTCCCGATATTATCTGTTGTTTCTCCACTGTACTCAGCTCTTTGTTTTATGTTTGTTCTTCTGATGCCCCAAATTACTCTAGCCTTATAGCTTACTACGCCAATAAACTCTTCGTTTTTAGTTAGTTCTCTCAATGTCCTTAATGTGAGGGCATTGGAGCTGTGTAATATGAAAAACGAAAGGTGAGGGCGTCGAGAAAACAATTTGAAAACGAAGGGAAAAACTGAAATCAAAACATAAGGTTGTCTGAGACTGCGTAATCTGATTTAGGTCATTTTTAAACAACGACGACGTTTAATTATATGATTAACGAAGTCGTTTCATTAATCTTCATCTATTATGTTAATTTTGACTGACGTATATTAATAATTAAGGTTTCTGAAACACGTGGTAAGTCACGTCAGTAAACTTAATAGAAACACTCAAAAAAATCGAAAGCTTGAACATTTTATTGCTATATTTTAAAATTCGGATTAGAATTGAAAAAATTGAAAATTTAAACATTTTATAGCTATTTTTAAAATTCGGGGTATAATTAAAAATTTGACGAAATTTTAAACTTTTTTTTTTATAATTGACCCTATTTAAGAAGTTCCAAAATGCAACCTATTCAATTTTCACTTATGGATTGCAATTTATGACTAGACATTATTTTTAATAAATATGGTAATAATAGATTGATTCAAAATCTTATTAAAAGTTTTAGTAATTATTAATTATTAAATTTATTGTGAGTACTAGATTTACCTTAAAATATATTTATTGTATAATTTTTTTTAATTTAGAAAATTATTAATTACACGAGATGCATGTTCGCCACTTTTCATTCAATTCTTAAAAGAAAGAGACGCGTGTTAAAAATTATTTTTCTCTTAAATTTTACCATTTACAACAACTTTTCTTTTGTTTTCAATTTTGTTTCTACAAACCAAACCATTTCATCTTAGTAGAGTGAAGTTGGGTTGCAATGTCTGGAATTCGGTAAGCTTGCTCAGATTTCATCTTTTTATTTATATTTTCCTACTTTAAATAGAAAAAACATATATATTATTTAAAGTTTATAACATAATTAGAGCTCGTAATCAACTAGTTAATAGTGATTTTCACAATAAATTGATATAATTCTTTTTTTCCCAAATTTTATTTTTAGAAAATTGAGATAAATTAGGGTTCAAAAGGGTTTGAGGGATTTGGAATATATGATAAAAGAATTATGTAGATGATTTTTCACTTTAAATTAGAAAATATTCTAATTTATTAATTAATATACTCACTCAAAACTCTAGATTTGTTTTTTTGTTTTTTATTTAATGAAAAACATAAATATTATGAAAATTCTTACCTTATGTTAAAATTTTTAATTAGATTTAAGGGTAGTAAAATATGTTTTTAATTATGAGTTGTTTATATTTATGTACTAATTATTTAAAACTATTTTTGTGTATGATGATGATTAGTGATCAAGACGATTTGGATCTCACAGAAAAATTCAAAGCTTACGAAGAACAGTATGCCAGATATCTGCTTTCTAAGTATTTCTCAAACAAGACTATTTATGGAGGTACAACTTAATCTTGTTTAATATATCTAACTAATAATAAAGTTATTGTCCCCAAATTCATTTTTTTCTATTAATTCCTTTTCTTTTCTTCAAGAAATTCTCAATTTAAAAGTATAAGATTAGTAATAATTATAAAAAAATTCTCAAACTTTACTCAATTCTGTAATTATAATTCAAAATTTAAAAAGTGACAATTACAAACTCAAACTTTCAGTTTTGTACCAAATTAATTTAGGCCGACACCGATTAGCTTCCAATACCTAAATTCAGTTATATTTGGAATTTGAACAATTTACCCCGGGGTTTTTTGTTCTATAAATAGTGGATTTGCCTTATTGTCATTGTCATGGAGGATGTTTACCCCTTAGAGGGTGGTCGAGTTGGTAGAGTGAAGAGACATGGGTCAAAAGGTCCTGTGTTCAAATCTTCCTATCTACACTCTCTTAATTAAGTCTATCGTACAAGGCTTGCCTAGTGTGGAGTACCTGATTGGTGTGATTTGTAGGATATTGCGTTAATTTGAAGATTTACCCAGTGTGCATCTAAAAGATAGCAACTGTGAGTTCCTTCTTTTTTACCTTCGAATTGACGCAATAACCTGCAAATCGAAGGGTGTTTATTTCTCTTGTTATTGAAATAAACTAACAATAAATAAGGCATTAAATGCATTAAACTTATTAGTAATATGAACATAGGCTTTAAAAATGGTTATTTCGTATAAAATAAAATAAAATAAAACATTTTTTCTATATATAGAGTTAGATTATATGGATATTTAGATTCAAGGAATGGCAAATAGTACCAATCTATTACATATCCTTAGGTATGTATTTATAAATTTTTGTGTATTATATATCTAATTTATTTAAAACATCTATAATATAATATTCAATTCCAACTAATAATATGTAATTCCATGTTTAAAACACACAAATATAACTTAGTAGTATTGTTCAAAGGATCGGAAATTAAACCGTAAGACAAGAGATTTAAGGTTTAAAAGGTTCGACCGATATTAAACAATTATAAAACTAGCTAAAAATTGAACAAAATTAAAGAATTTAAAGTATGGTTGAAAAAATTATCTTTATTCATCGAAGAATTTGAAATTTAATTAAAAAAAGAGAATGTTAACTGAAAATTAATTGATTTATTTTAATTTATAAGAATTCACAAATTTACTTAAATTGACCAATTAATTAATAAAATGATTAGTTTTTTGACAACAAAAATTATTAAAGTAAATTAAATTAAAAAATTAAAAATTGAACTAAAAAATTAAACGACAGCTAAACTGGTTTTTTTTAACCATTGGTATTGTTGGTGTTATCTACCTATCTAACCCTTAGATAAATCATCAATTATGAATTTTAATAATTATTATTCGATATTAATTTTAAATTAAAATATAATTCTCAAGAAAATGTTAATTAATATGTTTTCGTTTTATATGTTTGTAAATATATCATATTTAAAAAATAAATACATTAGAATTCCTTATAGTTGGATCTGATATTTTGAAAATAATCATTTATGATTTATAATATTATTTAACTATCACCTAATTTTATTTTTGTCTTTTTATAATATAAAAAATTATATAATAACTAAATAATAATATTCAAGTACAAATGATGGAATTAACCCTATATTTTAGGAATATGTTCAATATTTATAATGAGTTCATGATCTTGTAATTTCTCACATTATTTTTTTCGCAGCTAAAGTCTTTGAAGAAGAAGTCAAGATCGACGATGAAGTTATCAAAGCAAGCAGGTTTAGTTTGTCATGAATGATCAGAGATGATTCTTGTCGAAACTCTACTTTTTCCAAGAATTTTTCTTTAATACCTGGTATCAGGGAAATATTCTCATTTTTTGTGGTTCTGTCCTAGGTTTCCATGCATGGAGTCTTACGCTGATCCACTCCAAACGTTCCTTGCTAAGGACATTGTTTCAGGTTCAGGGTCAGGTTCAGGTACTGAGCCAGTTCAGGTTTTCCTTGATAAGGGCAGGGCAGTTGCAGACTCGGACACTGAATTGCAACCTGATCATTTAGTTCAGGATTACTTGAATAAGGGCAAGGGCAAGGCTGTTCAAGGTTCATCAGAAACTAATCCCGTTCAAGTATTTTTGGACAAGGACAAGGCATCTGGTTCAGGAACTGTTCCTGATCCAGTTCAGCCAGTGGAACTGGATTTCTTCAAGACATTGGATTTGAATGCTGAACCACTTGATGAAAAAGAAGAAGAAGCGGAAGCTTGTCTAAAGCTGGACAGCAACAAGATTCCTGACGATGATTCTGATGCTGATCCAGTGGAAGTCAATCCTCAGAACAATAACCAGATGGATACAGATCAATCAGGAATATACCCTGACGATAGAGCTCATGAGGATGTTGAGTTAGGACCATATGCTGATACTGTTGAAGCTCTCCTTGAACTTAGCAGAGGTGCACCAAATCCTTCAGGAACCTCTCTGGACCTGCCAAACAAGAAAGCCAAATCTTCTGATCCCAAATGGGATTAGAACTAACTTGTCAAAACCTTCCAATTCCAGGCCCTGAGAGGTTGCAGGACAGTATGTTTAATGACTAATGTTTGATGCTATGTAAGTTTCAATAAAGTTTTCAGACTAATTGGCGTTTTCTGTAACTTTGGTGGACGAATGATGATGGTGGGTTGTTTTTTTCATTATATAAAAAACAACTAAGTAGTTTAAAAGTTTTTGTTTTCTTATATTTTAAAAATCATTTTTGAATGAAGAATAACATAACATATATAATCCAACTTCTTAAATTACAAAAAGTATAATTTTTATTCGGTAGTCAAGTTTATATTATAAAATAATGAATTAGAAATTGTCAATTTTTGGAATTTTGTTATTAACTTCTTAAAATAATTTAATTAATTATATATTTTTAAAATTCAAACAATTTAGTTAAAAAAATTGTCAAAATCATGGATTATTTCATGTGAAATTAATTGTCTGATGATAGATTTGAATCTTAGTATTAATAGCAACCGATGTTAAATACTATTTCGAATAAATTTTTAAAATTATAAAATATTCTCTTAAAATAATATATATATATCAGATTATTAATTCCCTAATTGAATTTTCAAACTTAAGACAATTTAAATAAAAATGATTGATCAATAAATAATTTCTGAAAAGAACTGAATTAATAATTGTCATAAATAACATTTATTCGAAAATGCCAAACGGTCTAATCAGAATTTGTTTAGTTTTTTCAGAAATTATTTTTTATCTTTTGTCTTAAATAGTATTCTTCTTTTTCATCCCTTTTCTATCTCAAGTGTACTATAATTAGTGAGATTGTACAGACTCCTTGAGATCTGATGATGATGCAGAAGAATAAGAACACTTCAAGAAAAGTATCCAAAGTTTTTTAATTACCAGAGCCTACTCATCCATAGAGTTCTCGTGCAATTGCAGTAGATTACCAACTAGTTCACCAAGATTCTTCAAGTGATATGAGAAACTTCTATAAGCAGATGAAAGTTGAAGAAGAAAGTTGATATGCCACTCTGTTTTCTGCTAGAAAAACATGGTTACTTTCATGGCTGTTACTGGACAAAAACATGACTTCCCACCTTTTGGGGTTGTGCATCCCACTAGAGTCAAAGAGTCAGCAGATATGTTGGAAAACCATGAATGGATTGGACAGGAAGATGGATGGCCTGCTAGTTCTAATCTGATTCTGCAATTCCCTAGTTCATTGCTGTGATCTGCATTGCTCGTCATAAACATCCGATGGAGTGGCTACTAAAGAACTGTGTGATCATTAATGATACATGAGAAGTACCTTCTTTATGTTTTCATGTGTTACCAGGGGGTGAGGAAAACAAATTTACAAGACAAAACTCTGTGATCAACCTGAAAAGCAGCAAACCGGAATGCTGCTTGACCTGGTGGATGTTAGCCGGGGGGAAAAACTCCGGCTGCAGTTAAATGGAACACCTTCACACCATCATAACGGACGGTCCTCCGAGAGAAATGTGTAGGCTACAGCTGATATTAATAGTATAAGCAATGCAATGAAAACATGCTTGAAGCTGAGTTGTCCTGCATCTATTCTCCTTACAGTCTCGAGATTGGACACAGAATCTGCAGCTTTCTCTTTGCTTTCACTGGCCAGTACCTTTTTCTGAGTATGCAAAGACCGTTAATGATGAAAATGAAAAGGTAGAATAAAGCAGTTATGAAATGGGAGGAAATTTTCATTAGAATGATGTATGTTATTCGAATCTCAACGCTTCTCTTAACCAAGATCCTGACTACTAGAATTTAAAAAACCTTCCGAACTATATTATTGATCAACTTGGTTGTACATTTAAGAAGGTCAGATCTATGCAAATCAGACGAAAAATTTGAATCTAGAAGCTTTCTACAAGTTTTTAACCGAATTTTGCAAAAATGTTAGAACCCAAGATAATCCAGCAGGATTACAATGTCAAGCAACAATGTGGCTGCCACAAAACAGGATGATTTACAAAATTCAAGAAGTAAAATACCTACAGAATAGAAGCCTAGTGATCCATGACTCATTCCAATATTCCAATACTAACTACATATAGAGCACAGTTAGTTTAGGTATATTTGGTCAGTCTTCAATAATGCATCACATATGCTCATATACACACAGATAGAGGAAAAAGGGTGGTGCATGACTGAGCTTGTAGGCAGGAGGAGGTGATGTATAGCCAGAATGCTAATAAAATTCCGTATAGTAGTTCTAATCTGCACCTCGGAAATGTTGAACCAAACAATTACTTAGGATTGGAGATTATAATTAAGAGACATCTCCATCTGCCAACCATAAGTTGTCCCACAAGCAATGAGTACATACCTCAGGGCCAATATCTGATTTTTGCTTGAATTCATTCTCTGAAAAAAGCAGATCCTTCTGCGGTTGCTGCAACTTCACTACCAAAGTTCTATTTTCCAGTGCTAATGCTGACATCTGCATACATAGCAGACACAACAGGACAATTTCATTATGGTGCAAACAATAGGAAGTCCAAATTTCTCCTAAAAAATGCATGCCATAACATATAAAAGTCTCCATGATGGCACAAATAATAAAATAAAAGATATCATAAATACTTCATGGAAGGCCTTTCATAGCTGAGAAAAGAAGAATTTCATGTATGTAAAGAATTTCAAAGTATACAACACTGACTTCAGAGTCAAATGATCACGATTTGGAGCTTTCTAAAATCACTGATGTCTCACATGGAGCTTATTAAAGTCAGTAGATGTCTCACAAGTTTCACCATGTTGATGGAGGTGAATATTAAACTAAGTTGATGAAATCCATCACATTTTCACAGTGCTCTGGGTGCAAGATGTGCTAGTAGCAAAAAGAGATCCTCCAGATTGGAACATCAATCAAATTAAACACATTTATAGGTTTTAAAAGATAATATTTGTCAGCAACCCCGTTTAGTGGAAGGTTTTATACCACTTTACTGTGCACTCAATAAGCTACTTCTGTTAATTCTAGTGATTGCTATCATGCCTATATGGCAACCTACTGCTTGGCAGACGGTAATGCAGGAGTATAGATCTACCCTGTGGCTGCAGGAGCATCTAAGATTAAGATGTCATGCACAGGGTTTTTACATGTCCAAAGCCAAAAGACGGATCAAGATTTCATTAAAATTTTATGGAACAGAAGTATGATTTAAGTCTTAGATATAGCTTCAGACTTCTAGAATGTCTACAGGATCTCAAATATGAACTTGAATAAGAAAAAAATTCAGGCATCAAATAAATATAATGTAATGAAATAATCTGAGAACCAGATTTCTGAACCAATAGAATTAATAGATTATGTAAACATGTGGACCTGCTTTTGGAGGCGTTCTCTTTCAGCTGTCAGTCTCATTACTAAATCTGTTATTATTTTAGTCTGAAAGCCAATGTCTCTAGAGGTTTCCATCTTTTTCTCCTCTGCTTGACTGAAAGATGCCTCTATACATTCCAGTCTTCCCCTAGAGAAGCTTAATTTCTCACTTAGCTTTGCATTTGATTCAGATAAACTAAGACACTTTGCCTCAGCATTGTCTGCCCGGCTTTCTGCTTTTAAGACTTTTGACTTCAAGTCTTCGATCAAATTTTCCATGTCTTTAATTGTGTGATTTAACATACTTTGGTGCTCCTGACTAGCTTCAGCAGATACCACAGCATGCTGTAGCTTGATATCTGATTCCTTCAACTGCCTCTCCAACAAGTCAATCTTCTCAGTAGTTCCTTTAAGAGTACCCAACTCCTCATTCAGTTCCATGTTAGTCTCTTCCAACAACTTGCACTTTGCTTTTGCATTCTCTTCCCTGCCCTCTGTTTTCAACAGTTTTTCTCTCAAGTCTTCAATCATATTTTCCATTTCCTCATACTCAGGATGTACAATATCATGCTCCTGATTTCCATTAAACAGATTGAATTCGTAGTCTTTTAGCTGGTTCTCAAGCAAATTAATCTTTTCTCTCAAGGTGACTACCTCTGAGTTTGTGATAATTAGTTTATTTTCAGCTTCAGTCAAACTGGCTTTCAAGTTATCAGCTTGAGCGATGAGAAACTCATTAAGCCTCGAACTGCTGCTATTGAACTTCTGTAAAGCATTTTCTTTTGCTTCCAACTTCTCTACTGACCTTTTAAGCTTTGATCTTAGCTCTTCTTCTCTTTGAATCGCACCATTCAAATTAAATTGAATAATTTGAAGTCGACTTAGTAGCTCTTTTGATATTCCCATCAGGACTTCAGAAACATTTTCTGCTTCAAAACACCTTTCACAAACATCCAGTGCTTCTTCCTCCATGAAAAATACTTCCTGTTCTGCTGAGATCAGCCTACACCTCAGCTCCTCTTCAATTTGTTTTGATTCTGTTAACTTCTTCTCGAGGTCAATCTCTCTTGCCAAAGACTTCTCTAGCATCCTCAAAATGTGTCTTTGTTGATCAACAGTATGCATGTTGATCTTTGTATCACTGTTTTGACCATCTCCTAATAAGTTAGGCCCCCTTGTACCATTCCCTGACCATATACATGCATCAGACATTGTGATATAAGGCCTAATACAATATGTCTATGTATCAGTATGAGATATGTGTAAAGCAATTGCAAAATCAATAATTCCTAACTCTCTCAGACCTTGCCTGGGAGTGACAGTACTGGACAAAGTAAAAGCTTAAAAGATTTTGAATTCACTAGCAAGGACCTATATGGTTTTACGATTTGTATAGACAGAGAAAACACAAGAAAGAAGGTGAATAAAACTAAGGAAAGATATGCAGAAGAGTGAAATACTTGGTACAAATTTAATGAACATTTACTGCCTTGAACTGAATCATCTTATAAGTGACAGGAATATTCTTCTCAATTACAGAAAACTGGATATCATCAACGGTTCTGTTGCTTACTGTTTTCTTCTCTGCTCAAACAAGACAAAATCCTTTGGAACTTATCAGATTGCTCTCTAATTTCTGAAACTTGCTCAAATGACTGTTTCAAGGACTCCTCGGAATCACGTAATTTTTCTTCCATTTCCACAAATACTTCTCCATATTCTGAATAAGAGGGCAGGATTCCACCAGCCCCAGAAATATCCGTTTGTAAGTTCTTAAGGAAGTCATCCACTTCTGTAACCTCAGAATCCAAAACCACAGACAAGAGATCAAACTCTAGAGCCTCCTCAACTGAATCAGCTGGCATACATTCTCTATCTAACATAAAAGTGTCAAAATCATTTTCCTTGGTCGCCACATACATCATCAGTACATTTAAGTTAACCAACTTCTCAGAAATACAGGCCAAATCTAATTCCAATCTCGTCAGAAAATCATCAGCAGTTCCCAACTCTCTTTTCATATCTCCGTTAGAAGATACCTCGACAACCAAGTCAAGTTTGCTAGATTCAACATCACCAGTTTCAACACCATCTATGAAAACACTAGAATCATGAACAGCTTCTGCAGCCATGCTGACACCTACTTAACTATCCTCAATTCCTGAAAGAACAATGTGACAAAAGAAAAATGGAAATAAATTAATAGTAATCACAGATATAAAAACGGGATGTAAAAAAACAAGTACATCAAACAGTTGCCCTGAGTTAGCAGTGATTAAAAGTTCTCTAGCAATTATCTGCCCAATCTTCTAGATATAGCAGCAGGATATCCAGCTAAATGCTAGGCTGGTTGAAAATCAGCACAAGACTATTCAGCAAGATATGAAGATCAATAATATTGGATTCCAAAATTCCCATTTTTTGAAGACTATTTGTGAAGTCATCTTCTCCATATGGCAATGATGTGAAAATACATTACATGGAGGATGCTCAACAAAAAATGAGAATTCATCAGTTATCAAACTAATAATACACAGAGTGGTAAGTACTAGGATGTCCTGTTTTAGAGATGATTACTTTCCCTCCCAAGACCCAGTAAAAATCCTACAATTTTATTCATCATCTTCTTTTATATCACCTCAAAAAAGATAGGCACGAGATCCCATCAAGAATAGGAACAGTTTAATCAAGAAGATAATATGGATTATGGCAAAATGTCTCATGAATGTTGAAGTATACACACCATAATCTTTATGTTTATATTTTATTCAACAACCTGTTTAATGTGGTGACACACTTTTACTTGGCCTTTATAGTAAAGTATAAACACGAATTTCCATGACAATCGATTAGGTTGTTTGAAGACTTTCAAGCTATATACAAAGTAAATTAAGTGAAGGGAAAATAAAATGAGTTATTAAGATCAGGATTCATGATTAAGACTGGAATATATGATTGAATAACAGATTCATGCTTTTTATTCCCCCATTTCAGGATTGAAATTCATTCACCATCAGAATCAATCTGCCAGCCACTGTGGCGCATCCAAAGTTCATAATAAATTTGAAAACATGTTTAGAATAGCCAACAGAAGTCTATTCATGTGCTTTACTAGATTGCCAAAGGAAAAGCATATCAGGAAACGAAAAAGGGATGAAAAAGAGCTTGGGAGTGGTGTCTAGGTTGATGACCCAGAACAGAATGAGGATGAGCCAAAACGATGATGTCCATTAGATAAAAAAGAACTAAGTTACACACATCTGTGTTCAAATTAGAAATAGAACCTTTCACACACAACCTCAATCTTTGAACAAACTAATCCAAATCTAATGCAATAATCTCCATCCTCCCCAAAATAATTCTCAGCCACTCTAGCTTACGAGGACTTACACTCCACGCATTGAAACAAGCAACCAAGTCGCATCAACCCCAGTTTCTTCTGAAAGGATGAAAATTTAAACATGCAGCTATTAATTTGTTGCACAACCACAAACAAATACTTTATAGGGGTCTCGACATAAAAACATCCAAATTCATTAAACTACAAAGTGATTACTATCCCATGAAAATATAATTACAAGCACCTACAATCTATACCCATTACCTACTAAATCCTCCAAAATGGAGAGAAAAAACCCATCTTTCACAACCATATGAACACGATTCTATCTCGTAACCACATATAAATATATATTATTCAAAACCCAAAAAGGAAAAGGTCCGAAAAGAGAAATCCAAGAAAACCCATCTCCAGTTTACCCAAAAAAACAAAAGATAACCGTAAATTAACAAAGTAGACATAAACTCTTCATCATTTTCAGCAGAAGATAAAAATCAAATCAATAGAACAAAAGAATAAATGAAACAAGTTACGCACATCTACCTACTCTAGTCCTGTATCACTCACGCAAGAGATCGGATGATATAGAGTGTTTCCGTCGCCGGTAACATGGGAAACACTTTTGCTTAGTGCGAGAGAACGGTGACTGAAAACGGAAACTAAACCTGAAAATGGTGGGCAAAATAGAAAGTTAACGGAGTGCTTCATTTTCAGGCGCCACGGAGATAGCCGACACGTGCAAGTTCACTTTTCGACACGTGTTCATGCGTATTTGTTTTTCTCCTTGCCATCCCTCTTCGTTTTAATTTTATATTTTTTTAAACATATTTATCCAACAATTCGAATTGTCAACCTATACTATTAAATCTTATCTATATATTTATATAAAATCTATATAAATATGTAAATAAAATTAAGTGATACATAATTGGAACACCTTAACGGTAACAAGGTGTTCCAATCTTTTTATATTTTATTAAATGGATATGTTTATTATAAAAAGGTGAGCTTCAAGTAGCGTTACCTTTTTATGATTTTAGTTAAAAATTTAAGTTACGAAAAGAGTCTCTTCAAAAAATATAAAATGAAGGGTGTATATAATTAATGTCCTTCCCATTCCTCTCATAAAGAAGAAGAGTTATGTAATAGGATTTTTTTCTTAAAGGGAGAAACACTCAAAACTAAATCAAAACAAGTTTATCGCATGGCTCTGCAGTACACAGCTCCTTGCTTATCCCAATGAATACACTCCAAAACTAAAACTGGAGGCTGATGCAAAATATGGAGGCCTGGGCTAGCTAGAACGGCGAGGGCAGCTAGGGTATCCGCACACTGGTTCCCTTCACGATGTACATGTTGAAGTTGCACCTCCCAATCTCGTTAAAGTAACTTACGGGTACCTGTCAACAAAAAATTATTACCGTCAATCTCTATAGTGGAAGAGGATAGTAGATTTAGGACTTCTAAGGAATCCACTTCGATTAGGAGACGACAATATCCTAGAGACCAAGCCAAGGTGAAACCTGAGTGGACTCCCCAGAGTTCTGCAGTAAGAGGCGAGCTACTTCTCAGGTGATGTAGAAATCTCCCACACCACTGTCCGTACCAATCGCGAATTAAATCGCCGGTGGCAGCTACAGACTATGCTTGCTTAACCGTGGCATCAGTGTTGAATTTTACCCAGTCGTTCGGAGTTTTGGACTATCCCACTGGACTGCCCGCCAATAAATCCGGAGTCAGAAAAACACAACTTTCCACTGTCCTCGTCCTAACTATCCATTCCACAAATGCTATCACTTCTCTCGGACCATCGTCTGGCCAGACAAATCTAACTTCATATGTAATAGGATTATTGTTGTTGATAGGTATATAGATTATGAAATATTTAATAAAAATACTCGATACAACTATTATTATTTATAATATGTCAAGTACTAATTTTACTAAAAATTAACGAAAAGCATGTGCTTATTTAAAGATATATATATAATTTCTAATATTAAGTAATACGTGAAATCTTCGGTTTTTTCTTCTTTCGTTATTCTTATCTCTTACGTACAACGTTTGAATCAATAGAGGTCCTCTTTTTTTATATCTGTATGAATCGATATTATTACATTAAAGTAGGTCTCAGCCAACCACCATATAGTGGGCTTTCTCGTCTCGTAGTCTAGTACTTACACCTCACTAATATTGAGGGCTCTTGGGAGAATCGATGACTGCATCTTTGATGTACTTGTTAGTATGAGTACATCTGTAAATTCTTAATTGGCTAGTTGTAAATAGCCTCAAATTATTGTCGGGATTTATTATCATTTTTTGCATGACCCTGAAAATTTAGAATCGGTATAAATTCTCCCAACTTATAGCCCACCATACGATCTGTTGTGTTAATTCTAATCCGCCCTTATTTATCTACGTTGGGTTGACCCCCTTTTTGATTTATGAACTTCTCGAATCTATGCATAAAAAGAAAATATGATAAAATAAAAACAAAGGCCAATATTCTTAAGATGAATTCATCGTTGTATAGCTGACCGGCAGTTAATAGCGATTCCAGCTTCATGCAGGTCAGTTGCAGCCTGCATTGTTTAAACAATAAATCCAATTACACAAGCAACATATCTTTTAAAAATTATTTTATTATTTATATTTAAAATAAAATTAAATATTACAAATATATTCTTGATTGAAAAATTCT
>JAOTJB010000001.1:29890957-29911350 GCA_027123815.1 Erythroxylum minutifolium | reverse complement strand
GTGATTATTATTTATTATTTTGATTTTTAGAGACTAGGTTAAAAATATACAGTACAACTGTACAGTATGACAATGGACTATTTTGCAATTTTTAAAAAAATTCAGGGACTATTTTATAAATTTAAAAAATACGCAAAACGGTACCCGGTATTAACTGGTATCAATACAGTACCATACCAGAATCCAATCTGATACCGAATCCGATACGATATTCATAACTTTGGACAAAAGGAGCAAACAGTGGATGAGGATCCAACCAATTAACTTTATCACAAATTAAAAAAAAAAAGAGAAATTATCCCATCAGACTTATGGGTATTAAGTAATGACATATTTCGAGTGAATAGAAACTTGACGATAAAATTAAATATGTTTTCATTTTTAATTTTTATTATAAATTTTAATTAAACAAGTTTTTATTTTTCAATTTTTATATTACAATTTCAATCAAACATGTTTTTATTTTTTTAAAGAAAAAACAGAAACAAAAAATAAGAAACAGAAACTAAAAATAACAACAAAAAAATAGAAATGAAACCAAACGGCACCTCAGTTGGCAGTGGACATTGAGCCTGCTCTTATCCTATTCCCATAACATACTGCATCGACGATATCGTTTTGAGGGGTTGGAGTACCTGTTCCTATTAGGGTGTTTTAACTCTGTGTCACTTAATTTTGTCTACATATTTGTGTAAATCTTATATAAATGTGTGGATGAGATTTAATAAAATTTGGTAGGAACTGTTTAATTGGAACAAAGGATTTTTTCCACGTTTTGAGTCCCGAAATGTTTTTTTGGAAAATTAAAATTGATTAATTGATAATAATAAAAGGCCAGAAGAGTAATTAACTCCCTCTTATATCAAGAATAACAACAACATCCAGTAAAAATTTTGCTGAAGTGAGATTCGGGGAGATTTAGTAATACGCAGTCTTATTGTTAATTAGTAGAAAGGTTGTTCCTAAATATTCTACATGAAGCAGGAAGAAAGGAAAAAAATCAAATCAAATCAAATTAAATAAAAAACAAATAAATATATATAATAAATAGTAAATAATAAATAGTAGTAATGACAAATAATAAGTAAAAATGATAATAAAAATAAATAAATACAAATATATATATAATAAAATAGTTGAAAATGAAAAATCTAAAAAATACAAAATAAATAAATACAAATAATAATAATAATAACAATAAAATAAAATAATAAAAATAAAACAATAACTAGAAAGATAAATATATATTAGGTTTTAGGGTTTAATAATAATAAGAAATTGAATAATAATGATAATATTATTAGTGACAGCAGTAAAGATGACGATGGTGATGATAAAAATAACAACAATAATTAGTAATAGCCTCTTAAGCTAAATAGAAATGAGTTAGTCATGATTATTTTACGAGGGATCTTTTACTTGAATCTTAGCATGTCAAAGTTTTAGATTTCGGATCATGTTTTTTTGTAAGTTTCAACATTGTCATATCATTTTTATCACTTCTTCTCAATTCTTCTTAGGCCTCCTTATTTTTCTCTTACAATCGCTAAGTACGATCTTTTCGCATCTTCTTACTGGAGTGACTGAGTGTTTCCTCTTAACATGACCAAATTATCTAAGCATTATCTCTCTTAATTTGTCCATAATATTATCAACTTTTAATTTATTTCTCACTATTACATTTCTGACCTTATCTTTTTTAGTAAGACTGCACATCTAGCAGAGCATCCTCATTTTCGTTACCATTACTTGATGATTATGAACTTGTTTGATAGGTCAACATTCTGCTCTATAAAACATGACCGACTTAATTGCTAAACGATAGAATTTACCTTTAAGTTTAAGTTTTATCTTTTTGTCACATAGAACTTCAGAATCACTTTTTCATTTAAGCCACTCTTATCTGATCTGGTAAACTATATCTTTATTAACTTTTTCGTTACTCTAGATGATAGATCCTAAATATTTAAAACACTTCTTTTGCGGTATAATTTTTGATCCAATGTTTACCTCCACATTTGTAATCATCTTATGATAGTTATAATCCTACTCAATCTAAAACCTTTCTGCTTTTACTTTTTCCTCCAAAATTTAAACTTGACATTAATTTCCTATTTTATCTCATCTATTAAAACAATGTCATTATCAAATAACATACACGAGGCATATCCTCTTTGATGTTCTTGTTAAGAGAAAGGAACTCAAAGTCGACATAGTTGCAAAATCCAACAAACGACAACGTTCCAAGGGGAGGTGGGAAAAAAAAAACAAACGACAGCGTTTTAGTTCCGTCTTCCTCGTTTACCCGATTAGGGTTGGGCGTTGAGAGAGTTTCCAAGGCGATCAGACGCCAAAGGTAATGAATTTATATTCTAGATGTATGCGCATACTTCATCTTGCTTCCTTTAAACAATGTTGTCGCTTGTGCATTGTCTGGTTAAAACTAGATGCCTCCCTCATCCTTCCTCATTTGGTCGTAGCTTCTTCTCAATTTTTGGTTCAAATCACTAATCCGTAATCCCAACATTTGTGGACACTTATTCTAGTTTTTCTCTTCACCAGCTAGACAAGATAGTTAGAGCTAAGGGAGAATGATTATTCCAGTTCGCTGCTTCACCTGTGGCAAGGTACCGATGTCTATGGATCATGTTGGGGAGTTTTCTAATTCTAGTATTTTTGAGGTTAAATTCTAAGCTGTGGTTTTTTTGCTTGGTCTTGCAAGGTGATCGGAAACAAATGGGACATGTATCTCGACCTTCTTCAGGCGGATTACAGTGAAGGGTGAGACTCGAAATTATTATTATTATTTTTCTTTATTTCCTTTTCTGCAATATCTTTTTGTGAGCAAAGAAATATATCTATGTATATAGTTTCTCCGCTGGAGTGGTGAATTCGTAGATGGGATTTTATGGGTTTGATTTTTCTGCATGAATCTTCTATAACATCATATGTGGAAGATTTTTCATTTATCTGCTGTGATTTGGTGGCAGACCATTGTTGGGGTTGTTATACTTGTTTGTTCCCCTATGAATTTGCTTCGTTCTTACCGGGAAATGGTATGGTGTTCTTTAGTTGTATGTTTATCCCATTGTCAATTTTCTTGTTTCTTGTGGTTATGAAGTCTATTTGATAAGTAAAGGTATCAGCTTTGAGTTCCCATGATTCTTTTACATTATCGACTTTTAAGTCTTCCATTTCATATTTTGGTTAGCGTAGTCTACATTTCATGCAATATTGAGTTCATAAGAGACGCCTTTTTACAACCCTTTGCATGTTAACAGTGTATGCTCGCTATTAATTGTATGCTCCAGTCTTCATGAACATTTGACCTTTTCATTTCAAACCATTTATATTCAGCGTACTCGTGGCTCTGATTCTAAATTGTGTCAAGTGTAACAATGTAGGGCAATGTGATTCATCGGAGATTTTGATGGAAGATTGTCAAACTGGATACCTTCACTGTGGTTCTTAAGTTCCAGTTCTGTGTTAAAGATGCATAACTTGCTTTATTGGTCGATCAGCACTATTAAATGCCAATGCCTCATTTTATTATATGAATTATAACTTGTGGAGGATGGTAGATCCTATCACTCCAAAATATTTGTAAACTTTGTTAGAAATAATTTTGAATTTGTGATAATTAAGTGTTTTTTATGCAGAGATGCTCTTGATGCACTTGGCTTGGTCCGGTATTGCTGTAGACGAATGCTAATGACTCATGTTGACCTCATTGAGAAGCTTTTGAACTATAATAGTAATCTCTCTCTCTCTCTGCATGTAAATGTGTCCTTAAGCGATATTTCGTTTTAATATCGAGTTTCTTCTGCAGCTTTGGACAAATCTGAAACCAGTTAAGTAAACTTCTACATTCACAAGGGCTCCGAAGTTGGCTATCATGGATATCTGGAAGAAACCTGGGATATGTGCAGAGTCTCTCTGTTTTCTGTTTGCATATTGCTTCTGCATCTGGTTTTTATTTCACCTTGCTTGTGGAATGAAGAAACCTGAGATTGAGGCTAAGTTTTTGGAATATGTATCATTGCCTTACATTTTGGCACATCAAAAACTAGCCTTCTTGTAGACATGGCTATAAGTTGTATATGGATTAAATTCTACTTTTTCTGCCATGTTAAACCATTGTGGAAAGCTCAGGTTTTCCAAAGCTTTGAGTGGATCATGGGTTGAAAATTCGGAAGAGGAATGAAATGGCAAACAAAATTATGGACAACTTGAAAGATAGGTAAATTGAAATGACAAATGTTTTTTTTTTTACTAGTTAATATATAGAGTTGCTAATTTCAGTTCGTTCCCAAGGTAAAAAGATGCACTGGAGGTTAGCTGAATGGCATATAAACCATTAGGGTTTTGTTTTATTTTATGAGGAGAGGAGCTTAACATCCATCAAACTGTCCCGTCTGATCCTATTCGGTACCATCAATGCTATGCGTTGCCCAGGCCCTGCCTTAACGTTCGCCAAACACTGGATTGTGCCATATTTGTTGATCCCCTTACTTCCCTAATACTTACCATCCACTATATAAATGGAGGTATTCGCCTAGAGACCTGTTTTGCAGCATTGTTTTGCTAGTGTCTATGCCAGAAACCAATCCCAGCGTTGTTTTTGCAGACCTGCGAGGACATTGAGAGTTCAATTTTGGGCTACGATTAATGTATAACGAATTCAGAGTTAAAGGATTGGTTTCTGGCATTATTCGTAGCCCAAAATTTAATTCTGATAAATGAGGAATGTCTGTTTAGTGAATATCCATTTTAATTTTCAAATGAATTATGCATAACGAATGTCTCTGCTCTTCCGAGCACTTCATTTGCGGTTCACAGCATTGATAATGAACTCGAGGACTCGACGCAGATAAAACCTGTTGTACAAACGGCACTTGCATTATGATCAACTGCGTATATAATGATAAGCTTCTTTGGTTTCCTACTCTTCGGGGATGCAACTCTTGATGATGTGCTTGCAAACCTTGACACTAATCTCGGATTCCTTATGGTTCCCTGCTTAATGATGCTGTTCGTGTTAGTTATGCAGCTCATCTCATGCTTGTATTTCCAATTGTCTTCCACCCGTTGCGTCTGAACTTGGACGGTCTCCTATTCCCCTCAGCTCGGCGTCTGCATCAGGAAAATATCAGATTTGCTTTAATCACTATTGGCCTTATCACTCTGATCTTTCTAGGTGCAAACTTTATTCCGAGCATCTGGGATGCTGTCCAATTCACGGGAGCAACGGCAGCAGTTTGTCTTGGATTCATCTTTCCCGCTTCCAGTACTCTAAGTTGCCTAGTCTTAATTTATCCATCTTTGTGCTTGAAACTTCTTAAGTTAAACCTTTACTGAAAACACTTTTGGATTTGATGTCAATAATTGTAGATGATGATATGAAATAAATACTTTCCTGCTTATGGTTGATTTATATTTCTGATAATAAAGTTTCTGTCTTCTGCCATGTTGAAAGTGGTCCCTAAATCTGGATTTATTGGAATGATTTGTAATCATAGTTTCTACTAGAGATCTGATATAAATATATAACAGTACAATTTAATGGCAGAACAATCTGTCATGTTCTTCTTTTGAGATTTCCCTGACTATTCTGATCTGATTACACTTTACTTAAAATGTTCTTGACTATTTTCAGGGATCGTCACAATATCGCGACAAAAAAGGGCAAAATTTTGTCCATTTTCATGATTGTCCTTGCTGTGTTCTCAAATCCGGTAGCTGTGTACAGTGATACTTATGCTGTGTTCAAGAGGAATAGATCTCGTGAATGAACAGTTCTCTTTGCTTCTAAACAAGTGAACAAAAGATGGACCATTTTCGATGATGGGACCTTTCTCAGTCTATATGTGACTTGAGGATCCAATTCCTCTGGGAAGATCTAGCGAAATTGAATAAGATGAAAACTTGTAGCATATCATCAATGTATATAGTTGGGTTTGTGCAGAAGAGTGGAGTCTTTCACTTCCTGAAGGACTTCATACTATCTGCATCGTATTTGTAATACCCTTTTTGTGGGTCAAAACAGAACTGTAGAAAAGTTGTGAATCTTGAAACTTTATATTGTTTTTCTATCCCTGTTCGAATGTTACAATTTATGAAACCTATTTACAAGAACTGTTCTTCAATCCTTACTCAGTGTTTCAATTAGTATACATGTTTGATCACTAGTTGAATGCCAGTCATGGATTTCCTATACTGGTGACGAACGGCACAAGTCTCCGATAATCCCTTCTCCTTCCGAGCGCACAATTATCCAGAACCCTGCCAAGGATCAGTCGTGTGTTCTGCAAAGCCACCTCCCTAGGTGGGATACCTGAATCAATTGCTCCTTGTGCAGTGGAGATTGAGCCTGGTCCTAACCCTGTTCCCATAACATATTGCAATTGCAGAGGTCCGCTTCGAGCCTTGAATGAGGTTTGAGAAACAAGCATCTTTTCATCGGCTCCATTCTCGTATGCCCCTGGCTCGTGTTGGTGCGAACCTGGCAATGAGCTGCAGCTCTGCAGAAGAGCTTCTAGCACACTGAGTGCCTCCCAAGACAATGTGCTCTCCACTAATTGGGACACTATTGCATACATATGTGGGCTCTGGGAGGCATCCATGGGAGTGTGTTGGAGAAGTGCCTTGAGCATGAGCAGTATCACACGCTGGTATTCAACTGGCCCTTTCTCAAGTAGCCGTAGTAAGTGCCCAAAAGCCAGAGCTGAGTGCTTGGGAAACCATTCATTGCATAATAGTGGTGAGACACAAGCAAGGAGGTTTTCAATGCTTTTGATCTCCCCTCGGGCATAAGCCACGAAAACGGTGGCTAGTTCATCCAACGATTTTGCTCGACACCAAGCAGTTATATTATTTGCAACTGAGCAAGCCTTTTGCCACTGATGTTGAAGTGGTGAAGTATGTCCCATTGTACTGTCTGCACTGAGTTGCAAGCAGAGCCATGGAAGTAATCCTATGATATGCATCAGGAGTCTTGTCTCTGCGTCTCCGAATATGGAGTCACACGAGTGTATTGTAATGCGCAATAGAACCTCAATAGATACACCATGACTAACAGTTGACATGAGTCCTTTAAGCACAAGAGGTTGCACTCCTTCAAAGACAGGCAAATTCCCACTACAAGTTGCAGCCAGTGATTCAGTTCTTTGAAAATCTCCTATGTCAACATTTGTATCAAGTTCATCACGAGGCATGCTTGAAAGAAGCACATTTTCAGTTGTTCTGTCCCAGAATGATAAGCGGTCAATCACTCGCAGAAATAGCTCAAGCACTTGGCAGTAGACATGAACAAAATCTGTGTGCATCATAGCTATGCAGCCCCAGAAAAGTTGAGGGTAGAGGATCACTTTTTCTGGCTCCATATTTTCTACCATTACTTGCAATGTCAACAAAATTTCCATGACAAATCCCAAAACTGGAGGAACTGGGTTTCCCAGGCATCTATGAAGGCATCTAAGGAGTGACACACAAGTATCACTTGTGACACTAGGACGCAATGCACGGTAAATCTGATGGGAGCGACATGCGAGGTGTCTTGATGTGCACTCCATAGCCCATTTTAGAGCCTCACCACCCCAAGTCTCACGAAGATCTCCTTGGAAGAAGATAGCATCAACCATGCTCTGAACAAGGGCAGAGAGAAGAGCTGCACTAGGAAGCTCAGTTCTAACAACTGTGGGGTCCTCATTCTCCCACATCATGCTCCCTCGTTTTGACTGGACATACTTGATCAGGCTAACAACCTGCTGTCTATTCTCTCCGTCATTGTTTTCCACCTCATACAGTTCCAAGTGCCTGCCTGCTAGCGAATATAAAAGATTAACCAGCAAATGCTGGCAGTGCTCCAACACAATATCTTCCGAACTATCCATTGAAACAAATGTGACATGAAAAAGGAGAGGCAAATGCTCACGAAAATCCTCATCATTTTCATAGGCAATTTCAGCCAGTAGAATCAAGGCTATATCGGCATGTGTAAGAGAATGTTGCTGATGTCCTTGCAAGGCTGACTGAAGTTCTTTGGCATTAACACCATGCATACCAACACCAGGATGCAACCCATCTTCACCAGAGTTTGGGGTGTCAATGAGGTAATCTCCACTGTCCCGAGAAACATGGCGGCTGCGCAAACTTCCTGTAGAACTTCTTACACCCATTAAAGGACCTGACATGTTCACCAATGATGGAAGGAGCTGACCCGACCGACCAGTAGTCACTGGAACAACATTTAACTCTGGAGGCATGGGGCTTAATGGACCTGACACACTTCTCCCTGTCACACCAGCTGTTCGCCAACTCAGACTTCCACTTGTATTTCTGAGGGGACCATCAAGGGAACCCCGGACAAGCAACGGTGACATGTGTGGCTGTGTATCCACAACAGAAGCAATTTGGGGAACTGCAGGTCCCTGAGAGAATTCCAGAACAAAATTTCCATTTGCATCACCCTTACCTGCACTTGGCCCAACAGGTTCAATGCTATCTTCTAACATCCGCTGAGCCAACTGGTAGACTAAGTGATCAATTGTACGTTGCGGACAAATTCTTGCTAAATATAAGCTCACTCGCTTTGCAACTGAGAAATATGTGGCAAATGCACCACTTATTTCAGCAGATGCATTGGAATCACAATCTTCAATCCCTTTTGTGATCAAGAAATCTAAAACTGGACTGATATTCCTGGATTTGCTAGCAATTGTGCTCCATAGTTTTTCAATTTCAT
Source organism: Erythroxylum minutifolium (assembly GCA_027123815.1). Classification (NCBI taxonomy): domain Eukaryota; kingdom Viridiplantae; phylum Streptophyta; class Magnoliopsida; order Malpighiales; family Erythroxylaceae; genus Erythroxylum; species Erythroxylum minutifolium. The sequence continues at coordinate 29,902,607 of JAOTJB010000001.1, read as the reverse complement.
CCGGAAATTGATCCCCATGTCTCCATGTAACATAGTAAAGGCTTTTTAATAATCTTTCACTCCAGCCTGAATCCTTGAGTTTCCAGAAATTTAGGTTCTCAATCCAAGGAGCCATGCATGTTAACACTTGATGCTGAGCAATTATATCAACAGCATCAAGTTGCCGCTGCATGATTTCCTCACAGAGAAGTTGGCTTAATTCAGGGTGATCTTTAGCTAGTTTGCATGATAGTTTATACTGGAATTGTTGGTAAGAATCAGGGAGGTTACCGACAACAGCAGCTCGATAACTCCCAGAGCCCTCGGTGCCATCGTCAGCCCACTCACGTCCAGAAAGTGTCTCTAGCATCTGAAGGGCATCATCACGGATTTGCCGATTTGGGTCCACAACCTTGTACAGGATCAAGCTCAGCAGCCTCTGTATTTCACACTTTGGTATTTCCTGGCGCATGTAGACCTCCGCCAACACACTAAAGTAACCATCAGCTATAGCAGGATCAGAGTAGTAGCACTGCAAAAAATTTGAAGTCAAAACCTTGTGTGCACAAAAAGATTAAGCTTTAAAGAATAGTAACTAGAGTTTGTAAATTTTTTTAGTTACAGAAAAGAAAGAATGCTGATGCTGCAGTAAAAGCAAGTTAGGAATGTAATGATCAGAGATCTACCACATCTGTTCATAAGTACCTGATCAATGCAAGCTGGAAAAAGATCTAAATTTGTAAGAAGAAGGTTCTTCAAAGCCAGTTTTGCTAAGGAAACTCGATGATAGCCTGCTCTTTGTCTATCGCGACCAGCAATTCCACGCCCTCCCTCTCCTGTGTACTTAGAATAAGATGGAGTTGAAGGAGAATAACCAAATGGGGCCCTGGGTGCAGGGTCATTAAACAAACTGTTGATCCATGATATCACTCTGCCACTCATTTTTCTAGCATTATCATCAAAGCAAGGCCCATACAAGAGTGAAGCCATTGCGTTCATAGATGCCCACTGAATTGCCTCAATTTGTTCATTTAGTTCTTTATCAAATGAAACCTTGTCTATTGAATCTTTGGATCGGCTGTGCTGAGAAGCCTTGTAACGCTCAACCTCACGCCGGTAATCACTAACACCACCATCCTGCCCCCATGTACCACCAGCATCATCACTCCAGGAAAGAAGATGATCAAACAGTCGCTTTCTAGTTCTGACATCAAATTTCTCAGATTTTGAATCCACAAATTCTGGTGCTAGAGATCGCAAAACTGAAGCAAGTGCATAACGGAGAGGCTGCATTTCTTGAAAGCTCTCAGGTGGCGCTGAATATATCTGCTTCGTTGTATCATCAATGAATCTGAGATAATGAAGCCTGAACACTGGTTTACGGCTCAGCATGCCAGGCCAGATATTCTCAGCAACAGTTCGGTATATATTTGCAATGTGTATACGCAGTTCTTCGCGGCGTGATTTTTGACTCTGCATATGGGAAGAAGATAACAGTTAATCATGCAGGAATTGAGGTTTGAGAACAGAAGCATAATAATAATTCTTCATTCTGCGTTTCCGTGTTTCACTGAAATGTATTGGTTAAAATCAAATTGAGGTGCAAACATTGACAAAAAAAGGCCACCCTATCAGCATCAGACAGCCAATGATCGATGATATTATTATTCTATAAATGGAAATTTTTTCAAGATGTCAAATGGACATCATGCATATGAATTTCCTTTCCTATTATGTGAACATGAAATCCCTTTTGGTGTATTAACTTGTCTATAAAGAGTGAGACCAATACATTCCTTCCAAAACCTTTCCCTGCAGTTTGTCACCACAATTAGGTGCACTGCCTCAAACTTAATATAGCAATGAGCACATTGTTGGAAATAAAAACGGAAATTTAAGTAATTTAAGATAGATCCCCACCTTCCACTTGGGCTTTCCCTCAGTTTCAAGAGAAACCTCATCCATATAAGAAGAAAGCTCACTAAACATGATTTCACATGCTTCCAGATGCGAGTGACCAAGAGCCATGGTGGCAGCATGCTACACCAGAAGTCAATAATAAAGTTAAGCATTTGATATAGCTGTTAAAGGAATCAGTATCAACATATTATAGATAGAAACATAGAGGAATATGGAACATGTCCTTCATTTCGATAAAATTGTCAAAGGAACATTTAATTAAAAAGCTTAAGCTATTGAGTATTGCTCAGAAATGGATGATATACAAACTCCAACACTCATTGAGAAGCCTGCTAGGATATAAATGTGGATCAAGTACTTGACCATCACACCTTGCAGTGTGGTCTAGACTTGAGATATCATCATAAAAGTTCTGATATCTTGCCAAAGGACTATTCAACCAAAAATTTAAACTAGAAGATAAGGGTCAAGACTAGATAATACACTAACTCTAACAAGGACCAAGACATGGAAGTTCTCTATTTTCTTTTGAAGATCATGTTAAAACTTCTTTACACACTTCAAATTTGAGAATGAAGCATAATATCTTGTCATATCAACCTTCTCCCTCCCATCCTAACACTCTGATTAAAACACATGACAAATAAAAAGGTTTGCAGAGCATTTCCTCACTTCCCTGATTAATTTGTCACTTCCAGCCAAAAGGTAGGAAAAAAAGATATACACAGAATACAATCAATTAAAGCGTAGGTGGTCGTCACACTAAACTTACTATATTAGCCTCAACTCCAGATTTTAGCGACGGGAAAATAAGATGATACAGCTCTTTTGCAGCTGCTAAGCCACCCGATTCTCTATTATCTGGTGGACATGAACATGAGAACATTGCATACATGAGCCATTGATCCAGCTTGTTTTCTGTATCTTGTGATTGATGAGCCTTTCCACCCAATTCCACAGGAGTAATATGAGCCAGACGTTGCACAACCTCCAACCTGACAATGAAGATTGAGTCAAGTTGCAGTCAATGCATTCTCTATTATTGCAAAATTATACAAGAAATTGGCTAAATATAATGTAAGATATATAACCACAGCCAGAATAGAGCTAATGTAGATATACCCTGGATTTTGTTCACATTCTAGGCTCAAATTTCTTATCGTTCCTTAATATGACTTAAAATTAAACCTTATAAGTTACATGCTGTATGCTTACTAGACTTTTATTGCAATGAGAAGGAGATAACTGCATACCAATAATGAGTTTCCATAAATGTAGACACAAAAAAATAATCGTCTTAATGACGAACTGTACATGGTGGTAAAACAGTATGTAACATCAGGAAATAACAAATGTAATATGAAGAACATTTGAAATTCTGCTTACTTTGCATCCTGAACAGAGCTTGGGCAAAGCTCAGCAGCATGTTTGACAAGTTCACTAAGGCATCTAGCCCATCTGTTCTTATCAGGACTCTCAAATATTATAGATTGGAGTGTCAAATCAGGAGGAATTGCATCAGATTCTCGTCTTATATCAAATGGTCGACCAGAATCCCAATAGCACCTCTGAATAATATCATCCTGGGATAAACTAAAAAGCTCAGTGGCCATTAAATGTATGATATGTTTACATATTCACAAGATTGAAGGTCTTATGGAAGTAAAAACGGGAAATATAACATTAAATAGCTCAATTAGTAATATATACAAAAACTGGAAATATAATATTGAATAGCTCAATTAGTAACACATACCCCGTGTTCTTCTAGGACATCAATTACAAATATCGGTTCTGCTTCAATTCTCAAATTATGGTCATGATGGTCACGCAATGTAACATCTCGTATATCATTTCTTAAGGCACGGACACAGCGCAACAACTCCAATGCTGTATGCCTAATCTGACTATCTACAGAGCTAAGGAAGATGAGACCAACTGCATCAATTTCTGATGCACGAAACTCAATCACTTCTGAATGATGGAATGAAGATTTCCTAAATGCTTCACTCCGCTGTGTCCCTCGCTTTGCATCAGAACCTAATTCTAGCCTATCATCAATCAAACAAGCTCTCCAATAACGCATGAGTTCCAACAAGCGAACCAATGATGTTTGGATGAGAAGAGGAAACTCATCGGGAAGTCGGAGGATAAAGTTGGCCATTCCCCTCATAACTGCAAATCGGCGGTGGGGAAGGTACGTAACTATTCGGTTCAATACCTGCACTGCTTCCTCACGGACGCCTGGGTCAATACTTATGCCATGTTGAGGAATTATTTCAGTAATCTTATCACTTCGGCCAACTTCTTCTATCAGGTAGGGTATACACTTCAAGACTGACCGAAAGAGATAACCTTGAGATTTTTCCTTAGTTACAGAATCTGCAGAAGTACACAATTCATCACAAACCAAAGATGAACAACAGGGAAACAAAGAGATAGGGAATAGCAAGAGCTAATAGCCATATTGGACCTCATGGCAAGTTGATAGGTAAGAAATAGTGAAAAGCCATCACACAACAGTGCTGAATGACAATACCACTAAACAACTTGCTAGAAGCAAAAGTGCTTAGGAATGGCCAATGAGAAGTGTTAAGTAACTGTGGAAATGTTAACCCAGATGCTCTCAGGCTGCTCAAAAGGGAACAATGGCACTTCTTTATATCAAAATGCTAAATTATCCAAAACTTTAGAAAATTTAATCAGAAACTCAAGTATGGTATATGTCTAAATGAACCAGTTATGATCCATGGTAAATAGGTTGAATAAAAAGAACAATTGCATTAAATATCAGCTCAAATTTTAAGGTGGTGAACAAGCCATTTGAAGATAAGCTTGTTTTATATCAAGTAACAATTCTGATTTTGTCCATTTCTGATGTCAGTCATGTATGGTCAAAATGGTCAAAGAGATTATACATATCAAATTGATTATTATGGAAAGTAATCAATGAGATTCAAAGAGAAACTTAAATGCAAATGCATGTAAAATGTGTTGATAAGAAAAATCAGTTAAACTAGAAAGACATTTATCCACCAGATGAAAAGTAATAAAGTTAAAATTTAAAGTGAGAAGTTGTGAAGCGTGCATTTCATTTACAGAGATCTGGATAAGAAATTACCTATTGTTGTCTTTGAAGAAATCAGAAGAGCTTGACAATAGGTCCTATGACAAGACCTCAAGATTGACTCAATTGCAGCTTTGACTTTGGGTATATAATGGCCAATATCACGGTCTGCTTATGGAAGAAAAGTCAAACCAACTCTGTTAGATGATCTAGAGATTAAAAAGAAAACACAATCCAATCTAAAAACAAATCACTATAAACTGATTACGTTTGAATATTTCCAAGCCGACATGCTCACTTGAAGGTGACATAACGATAGCAAGTAAAGCGCGGAGACCAATAACCTTTGCTTCACTTGGACTATCTTGCTTCAGCAATTCTAAAATCATATGGTTCATGGCAAAATCAAGGTTATGCTCAGCAATGGTCACACAAAATTCAACAAGTTTATCATGTTGAACATCTTGTGTAAGCATGCCTTTCCTCAGTACTGTTAACAGTTGAGAAGTCACACTATCTAGATAATCCCATATAAGGTTTGGGGGCTGGCTAGCAGCATGAACACTCAAGTAAAACCTCAAAACTCGATGCAGGCAGTCTAACGCCATGAAACGATGAGTCTTGTCCTATAAATATAAAGAAAACAACATTACACACTAGTTCAAATGAAAACCTATCTATAACTCTAAGCCCTCTCAAATATAACACAAATTATTAAAAAAACAACTGAGATTTTTCCTCATTTGCATGCATCGTAAATGTGAATTATAAGAAACTTGAACTTACTCTTAAAAGCTTGTAGAGTTGCTCCATGTGAGGGCTTAAGTTGCCACGGAATACTAGAGGATCACCAAGACAAAGAAGAAGAGTGACCAGAGGGTAGCCAACCTAGCAATTTGATTCATGTAATTTAGGGTCACAATAGATATAGAAATTCTTAGCTTCTAGGGCTGTGTAGAAGAGATAAGAGTGCTATACTTTACAAATTATAGAATCAAGATGAACAGCTAATTCACTATGGAAAAAAGAATAAATATGTGGATAAGATGGGAAAGCAAAGCTGTGAATGCAGACTTCAAAAGAAATATGATGTAGAACGATATTGTAGAAACAATAGTACCCGAAAGGCTAAAGAAAGACATGTAAACCTAATATACAGGAGAATATATGAGAAATATGAACATTTGACATTTGACAAGAGGTCATTAGAATAACAGAGAGTAACTTGAGCCACTTTGCTGACGACCCTATGTAGAACTTTTGTAGTACACATATTTTTTTTTTCCTCTAATTCCAAGCTACTTGTGGAGTAAACTGCTGTCAGCATATGCAAATATACAATTATTGAGTAAAAGCCAGAATAGATAGTTTGATGTCTTGAACATGGTTCATCTTAGAGAAGCATTATGACAGAATTCACAATTTTAGGGCTAACATAAGGCTACCGCAAGCAACCTTAGGCTGGCTAATTAATTCTTGTTTAACTTGATGCATAACTTCGCAGATAAAAGAAACTTGGAAGATCCACTTACAGCTATATGTTTGCTTTGTTTATCCATCCAGTGCAAAAGTTGCCCTCTTATTCTCCCCACAGCTTCATACCAAAGAGTAAGTGCATTGTCTACACCTGAAGGAGGCCAATGGCTTTTTCCACCATCTGCAAGTGGGGCTAGGATGTTTGAAAGCATGTTACAAAGTGCATGGTGAAGTTCACTTTTGCGTTTGTGTGGAGCACGGTTAAGAGGATTAGCTTTTGCCACAAAGGAAGCTGAAGCATTTAGACCTCCCTCTGTCTTAACCTGCATCAAATCAAAGTTTAGCCCTTTCCCCAATCCATTTACCTTGCGAAAAAGTTAATGTATACACATACCCCAAGTTTCAGGTACCGCATCCCATTAATGATACTCAGTGTTTCACTTCGAGCAATGCTAGTGTCAATTCGACGAGTGCTTAGCTCCATAAAGAATCGCTCAGTTACAGAGCTAAATCTATGAAGTGCAAGAGAACACAAAACACAAATTGGTTAAGGTTTCAGCACATGGGGCAGGCAAGCCCAAATGTCTGCCTCCACTTTGATCATGAATAAATAAAAGTAAAAATGCAAATGGATATACTCTGATTTTGATTTAAGATAGTATCATCATCAGTATTGAAAATTTGTTGACTGATTACCTGATACGAGATAAGGCACCTAGAAGTTGAGCAACTAGGTCCAAAAGCAGACCGCGCAGATCAACCAAGGAGGGGTACTCCACCTGGCTTACCACCCTGAAACAAGAACACATTAAAAAGATGCCAATGAAAAAGAGTATGATCAAATTACGTGTGCAGTTAGATATAACTTTCATGTTAGGAACATAGCTATCCAATTCAGTAAAGTCAAAAATCAATTGATTTTTGCTATTCAATGTGTGCATCGTGTATGTTACAGGTGAAGCAGATAAGTTAGCAAAATCATCTTAAACTTCCTGAGCCATCAATCGCAGGATTACCTGTCAGCATTAATTAGCCAATCAAAAACAAAATTTTCCAGCCCAGACCACAGCTTCTCTGCATGCAAACAGTCATCTTATTAATATATTCATGTCCTGATTCAATTAAGAATACCAACGCAGGCAGAAAAGCGAGTTCACAATATTAAAAACAAACCAGTAAGCCCCTCCTGTGGACAGCACTCCACAAAACGAATACAAGCTGAACAAAAGATACACTCCACTGCAAGCTGATTACATGCACAAATCATGTTAAACTCTCTATAAATAGACATAGGAGTGTGCATATTGCATGTTTCAGGGGAATGGGACATTGGTTGTCTCTATCAATATCTCATCCAATAGCCAGAAACAAGAAGAAAATAAATGAGTGCATTTTCCAGGAAAATATAGTGATTCCTTTGCCTTCTTATTCCGTGACAAATTGTATTGATCACTGAAATAATTTTCTTGAAACTTGTCAATTTTAACTGATGACGCAATCAGCTTAAGTTAACTTTTTAACTGTTCACTTAAGCAATTAGTCTTAAACATGATAGGAAGTTCAACAACAATTGTGGTATAGAAGTAAGCTTCTAAAAAATGTGGCCAAACTAACACCATAAGCTACCCTATTCAACAAGTTGTCTTGAGTTGACTAAAAAATAAATCACATATAATCTATCCTAAAACATAAAATACATGGTGCAACTGTTAGAAACAAAATTCCAGACATATCTCCATTTAACAGTACTTTTTCTTCAGAAACCTCATCATTAATTATTTAAAAAACCTGAGAGTCGTATTGTTCTCCAAATAATCTACTTGATTAAGAGTCTAAGGTTGAGTGGTGCAAACAGAAAAAGGAACAAATAGCTGACAAGTCTTCAAAATAACAACATAAAGTAGCAAGTCTTCTCTCTAGCTAAAAGTTTTTCTTTCAGACCACTAATTTTTCCTTCCAATCATTTATTAACTACAATTCATTTCCAGTCATGATGTCATGTTTTACACCAGATCCTTCTAGTGCAGAAGAGGAAGTATGCTCGCATAAAATATTTCCGCTACATTTACAAAAGTAGTAAATTCATGATCTATAAGTTACCTTTCTTTGGAATGTAGATGCATCATTCGCACCCTTTGGAGATTCACTGTAATAAATATTCAGTAAAGTGAAATTGAAAAGGTTATCAAAGTGAACTCAAAGAAGAACTGCAGCTTCATGACATTTTATATTGCAGATTCTGACTTTCTCGTTAATTAACTAACAGGGGACCATAAGAGATAAACCGATGTTCGTCTCTTCTTTCCAAATGGAACAGGAAGAATTGAACTTCAGTGTTGGCATTACTTGTACAATTGCTGCAGCACAAGCTTTTTCTTTTGCTTTGCTTCCCTCCTTTACAGAAACTAAACCCTCATGACTCTGTAATTTGAGAACCAGACTTTGTGCCCTATATTTTTAAAGTTACTTGGTGTTCACAAGAATTTTAGCTAAGAACTTGGGCCTCTTTCTCTCCACATTATTCCCCTGCCTTCTACCCCAAAAAATCAAGAAGCATAGTGTTCAATTGCAAGCCTTGGGATAATTTATCAACTATGTAAGGATGCACCACATTGCACCCAAGATGGAAACTAACAGGTTGTAATGGATATAATGAAATTATAAGCATAAAGTAAAAGGATATTTTAACCAGATAATTTGATACAGTTATGTTTCGAAGAACAATGCACTTCATGCTAAAAATTCGTGAAAGAGGCTTAAAATGTAACACAACCTCTGTAAAAAGAAAACCATAAAACAGGTAGAACTTATATAACATACCTCTCTCTCCATTTAAGAAGAGCTTCTAAGAGAGGGCCAGGAGTATGTCGAGCAACCATAGCCAGCGAATCCAGAACCTGCTCGTAGGCAGGGTCTGATGGTCGAAGGTACTGACCATCCTGAAAGTTAAACAATAGTTTTGGACCCAAGAAAAGTATACGTCAGCCATTGGTAGAAGTTAGCATCTTGGATAGTAAAATGAAGCACGTCCGTCAAGAGAAAACGCAGAACACAAAAATAAACAAGAAAAGGTGAAACAATTTGTTACATTTCAAGCTTAAGAGCAACGAAAAGACATGAGCTTGAGCAGTTTCAATTCTCCGCCGAGCAAGTGGGAGGAATCGTTGCAGAAGCGCATCAACTATCAGTTTCGCAGCGCTTCCCGCCTTCATCTTCTTGGAATGATCAAGCCCACCCTCCTACCAGACCAAACAAAAATCAAAATTAAAGAAAACCCCCTTCCAAGAAACCCTAAAAGACGCAAGCAAGTTCACTAATTGGTAAAAAACCGCGAAATTGCAGCATTGTGAATCAGAAAAGAGAAAGATAGGATCCTGATCGATTAATTAAAGATATGGTACAAAGAAATTTTTTAAAAAATAAGAATAAAAACCTGAAGACAACGAAACAAGCAGAATTAAGGCTTTGGAAAACGAAAGCTCGAGCTTTTAGCCATGGAGTTTTTGGCGTGGTGCGTGTAACAGAGAGGAAGGATCTAAGCAGTGAAAGACTCTGCTTGGAGTCGATAGCTCGATAAACGGCATGTCGTTTTGATGGTCTAAGCCCAGAGTAAACAAAACTAAAAAGATTTGCCATTTGGCTTAGCTGTTTCCAACTTGGATTCTGTTCATAATTTAAAAGAAATGTTAAAATTATCCAATAATTTTATTTATTTAGAATATTGAATTTTTTTATATTTAAAAATTGTAAATAATACCTTTAAAATGAATAAATTAAGACAAATTAAATGAATTAATAAGATAAAAGACTTATGTATATAATATGTATCATATTTATCTTAATATGAATTTATATTTTAAAACTCAAATCACATATTTGAAATTATTTATAAATAATTGTATGATTTTATTTGAATATATTTAAATATATTAAAAATTAATTTAAAATTTTTAAATAAATTTATTGATGGATTAATTATTTAAAATTAAATAATTAATTTGTATTAATAATTTTATGTGCTTCTATTCATTATATGAAAAAGTTTGGAAAAAATATTAAATCATTTATTTAATTTGATATTTATTAAATACTTATTGAATAAACCATTAGGTACATTCAATATTTTGTTAATAATACTAATATTAGTAATAGGTTGAATTAAGTCTTTTTATTCAAACTTTAGCCTAAAGATAAGTTGAACTTACAAAATGACGTCATTTTGTTTTTATTAATTTGAGTGGTGTAAAGCTGTTTACATTTGATTTAATGTTTAATTAATTTAAATTTAACTTGTTAATTTAAAATTAATAAAAACATCACTTTTAAATTAGGATAAAGTACTAATTTAAATTTTAAAAACAAATTATTTACATTTTTTAATTTTTTAGAAAAATTATTTTTAAAATTGGAGTTGCCTAACTCAAAACTCAAAAAGACGTTATTATATATAGAAATACGTTATTTTTTAATTTTAAAATAAAAATAGGTCTGGATGGCCTAAAGCCCAACAGGGCTCAAGACTTAAAATTTTTAGACTGAGTTCGGGCTTAGGTGGGCCTAGCGTAGTCTAATCCATTGTAATCGCTATATATGATTTATGGATTCATTTGTGCGGCGCTTGGTTCATGGTGTCCAGATTAATTGTTACTCCAAAACTTTTTCCTCTCTCAACTTGCATCCTCAAGAACAAGATCATTCAATCAACGCACAGTTCCAATCTTTAATTCACGTCAAACAAATCTCAAAGCACCTTCATCTCCATTCTTCGTCTTCATCCAGGTTTCCAATTTCCAAGAAAATGGCCACTGAGAACCTGGAAAACATCTGAGAGAGCACCAAAGTGAAAGTTGGTATGACAGTAACAAACACACCTTTGTTCAGTGGCAGAGCCAGGAATGTCCTGGAGCCGGGGCTGATGCTCAAGGTCAAGGAAACAGTCGGCTGTGAGGCTGTCGGCAGAAGAAGTGAAGAACGACGGAGACGAAAGAATGGTTTTTCTGATACCGAAATGAAAACCTTATTCGAATACCGAAATCGTCAAGCATTTTCCTCAATCTTTCTACCAATAATTTTTCAATGGCGATGCGAAAATTGACAAGAGAGTTAGCATATGCATACTTGACCTCAATCCTTAAGCATATCCATTGCATTAGCAGGGGCATGACCAATAAGAAAGAATGTATATCAGAAGAACAAGACAATAATGAC
>JAOTJB010000001.1:29776123-29786656 GCA_027123815.1 Erythroxylum minutifolium | reverse complement strand
GCTAGGATAGTGTTGAAGAAGAATTTAGAACACCTTTCCCCATCTTTCAACCAATTGACTTTTGCTCTTTGCTCCAATAGGCTGTCATGATCCTTTACGTTTGATAGATAAGTCCTCAGTAGCTCCTATTCAGTATTTAGAAGTGCTAAATTTGAGGGGTCCTGATCTATCTATTTCTGCACGTTTTCCAAGTTTCCTCTGGCTATAGTAACTGCATTCTGAGTAAAGGATGCTTGGCTTTTCATCAAGGCTTTTAACTCCACTTTGATAGATTTAAGCTTTTGCACGCATATATATTGAAAGGTGCCTCCCACTTCACTATCCAGTCCTTTATGAAGAGCATCAGTAAATCCCTCGTCATCAATTAAGAAATTGTTAAATCTGAATGGTCCCCTTCTGATTTGATTATGAGAAGGATTTTCAATCTGCATAGGAGAGTGATCAGAGAATAAGGGATCAAAGAAAGATGTAACACAATTTGGGAACTGTGTCAACCAATCTCTGCTCACCATTGCTCTATCCAGCTTTTTCCTTAGAGCCCACCTTCCAATCTGCTTGTTACTCCATGTGAAAAAGTGGCCCTAATGGTTAAGGTCAAAAATTCCCAGCTTTTCCACACAGTCATTGAAATCAAAACAGTGATGTCTTTGTCTGAAGTGGCCTTCAGCTTCTGTGTTATAAAGAGTGTCGTTGAAGTCTCCACTTATAAGCCATACACCATTAACCCTATTTTGAAACTGCACTAAACTGTCCCAAAGAGTTTTCCTCTGAAATGCATGATTAAAGGTATAAATGAAGGATATACTGATGTAATTGCTAACCTGAAATAGTTTGCACTTTAGGTGTATAGCTTGCATATCCATAGATAGGACTTGTACATCCACTAAATTAGGATCATATCCGACAATAATTCTCCCATAACTGTGTGCTTGGTGGTTTGAGACAAACTTCCATTTAGAGCCCAATTTATTCAAGACTTTCAGTTTTCCATATCGAAGCTTAGTTTCCAAAATGGCAAAAATCCATGGTTGTGTGCTGTAGACAAAATCCCTTAAAGTTGCCAGCTTTTTAGGGCAGTTAATCCCCCTCACATTCCATGCTACTATCTTCATAATTATGCTAGGTTAGGATTAGAGCCCTTTCTTCTGCTCCTAGTGATTTTCCTTTTGGCCACTGCCAAGAACTCTCCTATGGTAGGGTCATCCTCCTTATTTTCTGAACTGGTATCAGGATTTACCAAAGATTCTTGTTCTTCTGTGGGTAGACTCATAATGGAAGCTAGGTCATCTTTCCCAAATCCCCCCTCGGTATCTGCCTCTATGTTCACAATGGCTCCTTCAGTTTGCACAATACCATTGTCTTCAGCACTGGCCACCTCTATTTCATTTCTTCCATTCTCTATAATCCCTTCATTGACTGCCTTTTCCGTAAGTTTCTCCACATCATCTGGCTCTATTTTATCCTCTCCATCTTCAGGTTTTTTACCTGAAGTGATGACCTCAGTCTGTTCTACTTGGGTATTAACAACCATCCCCATCAGCTCCTCATAGTCTCCTCTAAGGAAGGTCTTACTAGTAGGGACCCATTTTTTGTCTTGGACAGCAGTTGACGGCTTCCATGGGTATTGGACTGTAACCTTGTCCTCATAGAGAGAGCCATCGAGTCCCAATCTCATGATAGGGATACTATCTGGTAATGAGTTAGAAAGATTCATGTTGATACAGATTCTGGCGTAGCCTAGCCTTTTCCTATTTGCTGTATTATCATCCAAGCATAGTGCTTTTCCAAGAAAGCTAGCAATCATACTCAAACCCTTTGTAATCCAATATTCTAGAGGAACATTAAAAAGATTTACCCATATTGGAATAGGCCTTTTCTCCTTGCAATCAATCTAGAAACCTGGTTGCCAAGGCTGGAGAAATAAAGGAAATTTTGCTACATGCCATGGCCCTTCTTCTACTACCTTCAAAGCTTAAGCCTTTGTGGAAAATCTGAATAGTATGTATTTATCCTCTGCAATTACTGCTTTCATGAATCCTTTATTCTTCCAAGCTATTAGAGCCCATTTTTGGATGATCGGGAATGCTGGTCTTTTGTCCCAGAAAAATCATGAGTGAGTTTTCCCACGATTTGACTCCTTCTTCTAAAGTTTCTCTGTCAGGAAAGACTATGCTTCTGCCATCTTTAGTTTTTAAGGGGCAGAAATTCAGAGCAAGTTCTGCAAATCCTCCCATGACTTGTTTCCATGTTCTCCTCTCAGGGATCGGGTTAGCATAATTAGGGGAAAGATCTTTGGGTGGTAAGGCAGAAGAAGGTGCCGGGGAGGGGGGTGAGGAAGTTAGAGTATGTTTAGGGTTAGGGTTAGGGTTGGGGTTGGGGTTCGGCCCAGGAGTGGAAGATGGGGAGGGTAAGAGAGGAAAAACCTCTTGGGAAGGAGTTTGAGTTGGTAGGAAATAGGGGGTCTGTGGGTTCTGCATGGTTTAAAGTAGGAAGTCAGGTGCTAGAAAAGGAAAGGAAAGGGGCGGGAAAGGAAGAAATGTATGGAAAGGACTAAGGACCCGTTTCTGTGATGAAGGGATGTAGCTGCAAGAGAGGAAGAAGGGCTGGAGGAACTGGAATCAGGCGGATTGGAGGTGAAGTAAAGGGAGGTTGAAAGGTGGAGAGGAGAAGAAGAGGGGAGAAGAGGAAGCAGATCTCAGAGAGCTAAGGGAGGTTAGAGAGAAGGTAGAGCATCTCTCTCTAACCCATCTCTGTTACGTATGCTCAAGCCACTGTTGCACTTTCAAGTACTGAGGCCAATTATATGGGGATTACCTAGGTTGTTAAGGACTAAGGCATTTGTTGGTGAGATGTCTTCTTTCAAGGGTCCTATCATAGTATTTTGTGACAATTAAAGCACCATTCATTGACCAAGGACAACATGTATCATGGGAAGACAAAGCACATTGACATTCGGTATCATTTTGTTCGAGATGTAATCTCAAAAGGCAAGGTTATTATGAAGAAGATTGGTATCGAGTCGAATCCGGCCGATATGCTTACGAAGCCTCTTCCAATTTCAAAGTTCAAGCTTTGCTCAAATTTGTTGTTAGTTTGTTTATAGCATGTTGCTAGTGTATTTTTTGTTGATTTCATATGCAATTTAGTTCTAGGTGGAGATTGTTATATTATAAACCAAATTGTTAGTTGAGCCCATTGGGCTTTGTCCATATATTTGTTTTGTCTCAGTATAATAACGATAGTGTTAATCACACAATATACAACATCTATAATCTCACCACTTTTTCCAGAACTCTCTCGACTCACTCTCCCTCTCTCAATCTCGTCCCAACCTCTAACAGTGTTTGTGCATATAGAATCATGATCCTTCTCTTTCACTCATCATCCCATACCAAGAACCCTATACCACCTCCACATGGTGAAAAGACAATACAAGCAAAATCCAACCAGTTATGTGGGATGGACAGAATACTTGTTCTTGATATAAACAAACAGATCACTAACTCTAGAATAATAGGTTTAAAATTCACTCTTAGAGTTTGTAAGAAGACTTGGGAAGCACGCATAAATCTAAGATCACTCTTGGAAAGAAATTCAGTTCTTGGTATGAAGAAAGATATCACAAGCTTCAGGGAAATTTAGAATAAAGAACAAAAGTTGAGTTTATGATTTGTACCTAGTGTTTCAGACAAACAAACTATACACTAATAGGTTCCTAAGAGTCACTTTCAGGGTTTAGAAATCAGTCAACTAAGTCCTAGAATCACTCTTGGAAAGAAAATATCACATCTCCAAACTAAAAATTCAGGAATTCTTTAAAAAAAATTCTCACTCCCTTCAAAATGAACTGCACAACCCTAAATAAAGATTCTGCCATAATCCTTAAAAGCCAAGGAATCAGGCACTAATGGAGAACCTGAAACCTATTCTAAAATGGAAAAGAATATCCATTTAGTAGAACTCCTAAGAAGGAAAACTAACTAGGTCCAAGTAACATAAACTATTTTTCGTTCACCGTAAATCAGATGGTGGAGAAGGTACCTGATGGACAGGAATATGTGAAATATATGTTTCAGGAGAGGGGCTTCTCAAAGCTTCGCTGAGATTAATGCAAACAGCCAGGCACTGAAAAGGATCTTCTGCATGCAACCACCAACGGTTTCCTTCAAGGGGCTTGTCGGCAGAATCAAATATATCATCCAAGTGATTCTCAGTAAAAGCTAGACGACCTTCATATGATAACTTGTCCACTCCACCAGCAAATAGGTTAGCAAGGTGTATCTTGAGCCACCATAAGCCTGATTTTCGCAAAGGGCGTCCCTCCGCAAATTCCAAAATACCCCGGCACAAATCTGACCCAAGATGATTTAAGTATGGGTGCATGGGGTATGCACGCCCTCGGAAATCAAGATTGTGTGGGAAGAAAAAGCCTTCTTCATCTTTCATTTTCCGTGCTACCTGAACACAGTGAAACACATCATAACCCACAAGCGAATCAAAAGTTACACATTAAAAACGAGAAAACATGGATCTTACTGCAAGCTTAAGTTCTATGTCACAACGCTGTGAATATCTCTCCCTGTTCTCTTTTCTCACATTTCGGACTTTCCACTTCCATTTCCTTAGCAAAGCTTCATCCTCAGTATCTGGCTCCTCCGGCAAAGGAACCTGCAAATAACAAGTTAGACGTAAATAATAGTTCTATGAACCTACAAATAGCCTCGTAAGTAAGAAAATGGAAGAAAATAATTCTCACATAATCATGGATGGCCTTTTTAATATAATTAATTATCCATATAACTTACATCACTGCGGTCCACCAAATGAGCAAGTCGGCCTCCACTATTCCATATCCTGTCTACAACATTGAGAACCTTCTTGTTTACCCTCCATTTGGTTGTCCCAAGGGTATCCAAGGCCTATGAGTTGATTGGAAAATATTATCAAAAACTCCTCGTAAAAGACATGTAAGTTTTTATATGCTTATCACCGGGTGAATGATCCACATTTAAGTTAAGTTCTTATGTGTATGTAAGTGAGTGAATGATATAAATTTAAGTCTAAGCCTATAAAGCTGATTTTTGCCTCTTAATTTTTAAGTAACACAGACTGAACTCAGCATCACATCCAACAATAATCGTACAATTGATTGTAATCTCTCTAAGTACTATTTTCAGCTCAACATCAAATGTAGAATTCAGTAGTATCAAAACAATGAATAGAAGATTTACAAACCTGAAAAACTGGTTGTAGTTGCTTTCTAGGTGCCACTTTCACTGCTTCACGTTGTTGCTTAGCACCATGTGTTCTCATGACATAGGATGGTAGAAACAGATGTGCTCCTTTGTCATAACTGCAATAGGCATGTAAAATGTGGTCGAATCAAGCGTCCAAGCATAGATGTCAAAGTATGGAAACATATCTGTCCTTGTTAATCAGGATCTTATTCCTATTGAAAGCTTTTCGGGACTAAAATCCTAAATGAATCAGGCCAATGTGGGGGAGTGCACTAAGATCAACTGACAAAGCTGTCATGCCGACAGAAAAATAATGGAAAGATATAGATTGAATGAAAAGAAAGAGAAGGGCTATGACAAGTTAAGTACCTAACAAGTTGTGAATGCCTAAAATGTATCATAATAGAGACTAAAAGACATCATATCAAATTCTTTCAAACATGGAGATTTATGTGTGAAGTACAAGAAACTTATAAAATTGAGAAGTTTGGAAAAGTATTCATACCCTGTCCATTTGACTGGAGGCACCAACATTGGCATATATGGAATAACCATGTGTCTTGCCTATATGGAAAAAGAGAACTTACAATTTTAGAGAAATCATCAAAGTTGAACAAAATATATGTTTCAGCTCTAACTCTGGAAAGAATAATATGATAAAAAGATAAATTATCCCTGAAACACATATGACAAGATTACTCACTGTTCTCTCAAGGCCTTTCAAGACCAATGGATCACACTCAATGACACCATATCTTCTGCTGGTTTTCCTGATCAAACAAAAGGTTAAAAAGATGATCTTAGAAAGACTATAGGAGCCACGAAAAAGAAAAATGTTCATCAAGTGACTGGAAAAGATTCTCACTGATTATCCTTTGAAACAGTTATAAACGTATGTACAAATGCAGGTCGAATATCAGGTGGACTATCAGCTAACTGATCAACAGGAGGTTGTATATAAGCTGTTTCTATAAGTAATTCGATCAGACGGCTCCCAACCTGTGAATAGCATGCATGGGAACGATAGTTAGTACAAGCAAGTTAATGGAATATGCTCAGAAGATAAAACGCATACCTTAGCCTTCGAATCCTGGCTCCAGGGTTTTGAATCATCCCCCTCCTTCACAATCTGCCTAACTGCTGCCAGCTTTTGCTTTTTAATCAAATCAGCAACTTTTTTTCTTAACTTATCTTGCTCTTTCACCACAGTATCAATTTGCTCTTCCTTATTTTTTTCATATTCGTCATCTTTCTTTTTTGTTTTTATCAAAAACTTGTGTATTTTGACCTGATCCACCACAATAACAATCAATCAATACCGTTAGATAAAGTGAGAGAAATGTGAGTTAGAAATGGGACTTATGGACTAACGATCAGCATGTCAAATCTTTTCGCCTTCTTGATCATCTAGAAGTGCCAAACATGGCAACTTTGAACTCAGAAGAAGAACAAATATTCAAATCTGGTTGTGTCTTTGAAGTCAAAAAAAAACAAAAGCTTATATAGGTACAAACATGAAGGCATGTAATGGTGAGGAGCAATGCATTGTTATTCCAAACACACAAAAATTCCAGAGTATGGTTGTCTATTAAAATTCAGAGAAATGAAAAGATATTTCACTCTGTTGTTGACTACATATATGCCGACAAAAGAGGCTAGTTTCTAAAGGAACAAAGAAAATTGAGTTTTACAAGGGCCCCACTCTAAGAATATAAATGAAAGAAAGAAAAGTACAAAATCCTGATACCATGAAATATTGTTACACTACATTTTCCCACCCTACCCCAAATTTATGGCCAAACTAGAAATATGTATCTATGCAAGAACTTGCATACATACACAGTCAACAGTTAATGAACCAGTTTCACATGAAACAGTCGCATGTTATCCAACACTGGTGAGCAGACCCCAAACATAGTATCTAAGAAGTCAAATCTCCAACCTTAAACGGTAAATAAGTATATGATATCCAAATTCTTAGACATATTACAAGGTTACTGAAATTGTATGCAGAAGGCTCGTTAAAAATAGCAAAGAAAAGTTATAAGCTTTTCCGTCATAGAATAATTGCCTCACAAGTCACATCAACAAAGTACCCTGATTATGTAGAGCAACTGAAATACCACAATTCATCAAGTACTTCAAGGCCACGATATATAGTATCCTGACACTGTTATTAGATTGTGAAATAAGATAGCCCTTCC
This sequence comes from Erythroxylum minutifolium, assembly GCA_027123815.1. Lineage (NCBI taxonomy): Eukaryota > Viridiplantae > Streptophyta > Magnoliopsida > Malpighiales > Erythroxylaceae > Erythroxylum > Erythroxylum minutifolium. The sequence goes on along the minus strand of JAOTJB010000001.1, from coordinate 29,779,215 downwards.
ATCTTTATCGCAAAGTCACCTTTGGTAACGGACACTTATAATCTCTGTCCCAAAGGCATCTCCCTTGTCGGTTTCCAAACTATAAGTTATGCAACATAATCCACTCCCCATGAAATGACTCACATAAGACTATAAATTCACTTATAGTTCAGAGGTGTCAAAAGTGAAGGTTTTGCAAACAAGAAAAATTAAATTAGACAATAAAATTCATTTAGATCACCTCTTGCTCAATTGCATCTCCAATCAAACAAGCAGCAGCCACGACCCTTGCACGCCCATGATCACCACAAGTCATCATCAGCGCTGTTAGCTTATGCATGGCAATAACCGCCATCATATCAGCTGGCAACTCATCAAAGTATGGGCCATAAGCTGGCCTAACCTTTCCTAACCTTATCAACTCCTGTTCCTTCACAATAGCATCCCTTAAAGGCTCAAACCAACCAAGAAATAAGGCCTTCATATAAGGCAAGTTTGGGGCCAACTTCTTCTCACACATGTCCATCAAAAGCTCCCTATACTCTTTTGCCGCTTGCTCCCAAGCTTCAGTCTCAATCCTTATCTGCCTCCTCCTAAGAGTTTTAGACTTGTCTGACCCCATTCTCCGAGGAGCTCTTGGTTTCGTCGCTATCCAATGTCCCTTGACTCTCTCCTCTTCTCTCCTCATTTCTTGGACCAACTCTTGCACTTCTTCAACAACAGAAACATCATCTTCAACGTCCGTAGCTGAAGTAATTGCCTCGGCTATACTAGCATACCCTCTTGGGCAAAACAACAAATACCCACTAGACAAAGATACGCTACCAGCTCTATTGTTTCTCTCATTATTCCTTAACAACCCAAAACAGGGTTTGCTCAAATGGTCTTCACACGTCAAGATATCCCCAGCTCGGTGAAAACCCAGTTGGAAATTCGACAGCTTTAAAGGACGGCATTTGAATTTCTCGGAAAAGATCCCTACTTTGGAGAACCCAAGAAAGCCGCAAGTGGGTGAAAAATAATGGAAATTGAGGGGTTTCACATGGTTCTTTGAAATGGCTTGTTTGGCTGCGTTCTTCCACATGATTGTGGATGATTTGCCGGACACTATAGATGGAATTGCTGGTAAGATGATGAAGTTATGGAACTTGGTTGCAGACAGTAAAGGGGGGTTGGTGTTGGACATCAAATCTTGTCAAAGAATATGAGGAAACGAAGCAGAAATGAGAGGAGACGACGAGAAATGGAAATGAGAAGATGATTATGATATCAGAATCTGACAAAATAATTAGACTCATAAGAGGAGAGTGTTGAGTGTATCAGTCAGAGGAATGGATATGGTGGGAGTGGTGTGTCGTTGTAGCTGAGCAACCCAACTTAAACCCTTACAAAACCTTCGTGTAATAAGAATATCTTAAGAGCTTTTTTCTTCATGAAAAAAAAATTCTTTTTATGTAATTGCCATTATTAACAATTAAGCATAACATAATTTGTTTATTTTTATGTATTTATTTAGTTCAATTCAATTTAGATAAATTTAAAATTTTCCTTATATATTATAAATTTTTTGTGTGGAATTAAAAATAAATTTAGGTTAAAAAAAATCTTTTGTGAAATTAATTTTTAACTTGAATTTATTTCTGAAATTTGATTTTTGAGCTTAGAGTTTAATTTAAAATTCGACGAGAATTTAAACTTTTATCCATTGATTTGTGATAATAAGTTGATTTGCTACCTCGACTAATAATTTAAAATAAGTGATGAATTCAATTTAAATAAAACATACATTAAATAAATCTAAATTTTAAAATAATAGTCTCGTAAATCATGTATTTTACATAAATTATTTAATAATTCAAAATTATACTTTGAATTTTATAAAATATATTTTGAAATTTCTAAGAAAATTTTATCTTTAAAATGTTTTTAACCAAATAAATTCATAAATAATTTCCAAAAAAATCATAAATACAAACCGTTAACTAATAAACTACTTAAGGTATAACTATGAAATATATCACTCCCATTGATTAAAATTCTTTTAGATAAATCTATAGTCTAAATTCTATAATAAATCATAATTAGATCTCACCCTTAAAATTATGTGAAATTAGATAATACTTAATTACAATTAAAACTTTTGAATATCTTGCTAACTCCCCTACCCCATGAAATATCAAGGTCTGTTTGGTTGGATGTTAATTAATAAAATGGAATAAAACGGAACGATTTATAATGAAATGAAATATAATATAGTGAAATTTTGTTTAGAAATGATAGAATGGTTCATAATGTGATGTAGTGAAATGTTGTTTAGAAGATGGATGAAATGGAATGTAATTTATAATAAATGATTATTATACCCCTAATATTAAAATGATTGTTCCAAGAGGTTTAATGCTATGATTTTAAAACACAAATCATATCCAATTAAAAAGTCACGGTTGTAACTTATTCAAGTCACAACTATGACAAATAATTTTTTTATATGTTTTATATTTTAAAATAATAAAATTTTTATTATTTTATTATCAATTATATACAATTTCTTATTAATTATATAAAATATTATATGCAATTTATATTATATTTTTATTTATATAAAAATATATACAAACAATTAAAGAATAATTTTTCTATTTTTCTATTTTTTATCAATAAAAATTTTATTAAAGTTTTTTATTTTATTTATAATATAAAAATATTATTAAGAGTGATAAATTTGTGAACTGAAATAAATGAGTCTATGAAAAAGAAGGTTAGGGCTAGAAAAAATAATTAGTATTAAGAAAAATTATTGAAAGTATATTAGGTAGTATGTATTTATTAATTTACATTTCATCCTAAACCTCCTAAATCAAAGGTTTTTTATTTTCATTGTTTAGGATGCAGTGAAACGTAACATAAAACCCTCCAGTCCATCTCATTCCGTTCCATTCTATCATGAAATTTTCAACCAAACGATAGAAGTGTATTATATTTTATTTTATTCCATTACTAACCTCTCGACTAAACAGGGCTTTAATTTGCACATTGTGAAACAATTAAATATTAAAAGTTGTCTTAATTAGATTAATAGTAATAGACAATTTTCAAAATAAATCACAAATCAT
>JAOTJB010000001.1:29690440-29707075 GCA_027123815.1 Erythroxylum minutifolium | reverse complement strand
GGTGCAAGGGGAACAGGGGAGGTGACCTCTCCTTTAACCCAAGTGACCCAAAGCAACGGAGAGATAAAAGAAACAAGCGACGTTAAGACCCATGGGAGCTCTACAATAACATCCATGGTACTAGGTTCATCTATTACCGATGATAGTGGGTTGGAGGCATCACGTGAAGTCGCTCAGAGAGATAAACCTGGAGATGATGTCACTGGAGTTTCTAGGACCAGTGGATCTTCCCTGACTGGTGCTGCATAGAGCAAACAACTTCAGTTCTAGCAACATAGGATCCATATGAAGCATTACCCTGATGTAATGAAGGATGGCATTACTTGTCCTCCCCTTGAACTCCTACAAGCGGGGGAAAGAGCATGGTCGAATACATTGGTGGGATTCCTCTGGAAACGTCCTGTATTTCCAATTATCCAAGCTTCGGCTAGTACACGGTGGAGTAAACAATGTTTGGAAAAAAATTCTACTCACTGATGATGACATGATAATATTCAAATTTTCTTTGGACAGTAATCTAAATGATATAACTAGATTGGATCCTTGGTATATTGGGGGACAACTCATGTTTCTACAGAAGTGGAAGCCAAGTATTGCTTTTAATAAGGAATGTGTTGAATCTTTTCAAATTTGGGTCCATTTTCATAATTTACCGCTTGAATTGTGGACTATGCAAAGATTAAGTTTTCTTGCTAGTTCTTTGGGTAAACCGTTGGGTATAGATACACAGACATTAGTTATGGAAAGGATAGGATATGCAAAAATATGCATAGAAGTGAGTCAACAGGCTACACCACCAGATTGTCTTCCAATTATGCATCTTAATGAATCTGGGGAGATGGTGAAAGGAGAAATACAACTATCCTATCATTGGAAGCCACACAATGGTAAGAAATGGGTTCCAACTGGGAAGAGGTATAAAATCGGTTGGCAAAAGTAGTTAATAAGGACTGAAGTTAAAGCTAGCACTACAGTTCAGAGGCAGATCCATGAGCAGCCTACCCATATTCCTCTAACCAAGAGGGACACAGAGGAGCATCCTAAAGTGGTTGACAGACAAAATAAAGGTGATATTTTGTCCGAGAAGGAACAATCAACAGAGCATATTACACAGAGTCCAAAATTGGCAGAGTATGTTAGTACTAGTGATGTAATGCAAAGTAAGACCGCTGGGGTTTTTATAGAGGAACTAGGATTTGAGAGGGTTGTGGAGGTTACTCAACAGATTGAGATTGCTGACGTAGTGCTAAAACAATTAGCTATAGACAACTATAGAGCAGACAATGTGGAGCGTCAAGATACTAGCGTGGAACAATTCAACTCACAATATTTGGAACAATGCCAAATAGATTGGGCTAATATGTTGTCCCCAGTAGCATCTATTAGGCAACATGAGACCTCTAAGACTAGGTTGGGTTCTGAAAAACAAACAACAGTGAAAATTTTAAATGATAACAATGTGACAAGTAAAGGGTATGAGATTATCACCTCTCAGAGTGCAGCACATCCTGGGGTAGAGCACGTCTTGGCATTGAATTGTAATTCTTCTTCTTATGTGACAATAGTTTTCCCTCAGGAAAGCAGTTCGGACTTGGCAGTAGAGGACTGTGATTCTCCATCAGCTACAGCTCGAGTTTCTAATATTCTTGAAGATTTTTGTGTACAGTCTAAAACTGCAAAACGTAAGTCAGCAAGGAAGAGGAAGAAAAATCTCAAATACTAACAATAGAGGGTTAACAAAGCAAAGTATATTGCCACTTTTCAGGGCCATGATGTATAAGTGGTGTCTTTAGTGGTTCTTTTTGTGATCTATCTTACAGATAGATATATTGCCTTCTTTAGGGAGTTGTTTTGATCATATTGTAATATGATGACAGACTTAAGGTCTTGAATTTCTTGTCATGTAGATCTAGTTTTAACTATAGTAAAAAAATTAATTTTTCAAAAAAAACTGAGATTTACCATCATAACAAAGCTGCAATTGGTATGTCCAAAAATCCACCCATCATGGAAGAACAAAGCATGTTGATGCATTTTATACGATACCTTGTGGCAGACAACTCAATCACTTTAAGAGTATTGCAGAACAAATGAACAAGTTGTAGATATTCTAACGAAGTCCCTTCCTCAAAGACAAGCATGTTCATTTCAGGCTTCAACTTGGTGTTTGCAACTTTGAATCAAGGGGAGAGTATTTGAGAATGATTCAAAATTAATTGACTGCAGTAAAGTTATTTTTTTGACTGAGATTGTTGAACCATGTTTTTGTTCCTGACTTTTTGGTTCCTTGATTTTCTCTGTTCTGTTTTGGCTGTTTTACGTAGATTAGTGGCAGAATTTTTTCCTTTCATTTTGTAAAGCCTGTTAGTTTGTAACGCCTGTATAAAGGCACGTTAAGTGTTTGATTGATTGCATCAATAAGACTTAGCAATTCGGTCTTTGTCTTTTAACTTAAAGTTTTCTTATTTCTATTTTGTTCTTTGATTTCAAACCAACAAGTTTCTCCATCCGTTTCATGCTTTCTTCATTTAAAATCCTTCTTGACACTTGCCAATGGGCGTTGGGCAACTTCCACTTCAAGAGGGCCCGGAGTCATATCTGTAGCATCAACTCATTTACTTGTTTGACACAAGCAAACTATATGTGGTTTAAAAATCAATATCTGAGATAATCCAGTAAACTTTTTGGGACCTTTTTCAGGAGGGTTCATCATTTAAGTTGACCCTGAACTAAAAAAATCTACCCACTACCAATTGTCTCTAATCTTCATTCGTCAGCCAAATGATCATTCATGACAACGAACAAGGTAAAATCTGCAAACTGTAGCAAGTAAGCTATTATCTTATCACTTGGACCTCCGTAGGTTACCATAAAAAGTGGAAATCCCCCATCTAAGCAATCCTAATTTGGGCATCAAGTAGTATCGTCCCAATGGGGTTTCACCAAACAATACAATTTAGGTAACTCGATCCCAAGAGAAATTATTGTAATCTAAACTAGCTTGTAAAAGCTAGTCTTATGTTATTTATCTTTGTCTTACCTAAGCCTATACATAAAGGAAAACTCGTAAGGAACTGTCTGTTTGATCTAACTGCCTTGAACTCTTTCTTAGTCATGGTTGGTGAGTTTGAGGATTGCCATATCATAATCCTTCCTATTAGTAGAACTCGTCAACCACCTTCACAAATGCATATTTGGAAACTGTACAGGCAAGTTGGTGTAACACAGGAACTACAAAATTTGTGTAATGGCCTATAGCTAGCTAGCTGGCTACAGCCATGCACTTGTATCGTAAGAATGCTGGAGTGCCGGCATCGAATTGACAGAAAGATTTGGAAGGCAATCGGACATCTGATTATGACCCCAAACCACTTAAAAAATGAATGTACTAACTGAGACTTTGGTGTCATGTAACTTTCTCACACGCACCTAACTAAACCAAATGAATTGCGGCCTGCCACATCTTAAAAGCAACACTGATTTTACATTAACATGTCAGCTCACCAGAAATGCTCTGTGCTATGGCCTGTATTCATATGTAGCTGGTGCTTTTGGTCACTGTATATTATTACTAGTTTCAAGCATGCAGTACGTAACAGAACTAAACTTTTGACCCCACGATTGGGTGGTATCTGTAACTGCTTTTGTGATTGTAATTTGATGATGAGACAAACACATGAATAGGATTTGGAGCTGTAAGTACAAACACAAGAACAGGGTTGGCAGCTGTGAGTATTCGCCTATTTGCAGCTTCTGTCTGGTAAGAAATCAAAGCTGGCAACTGCTCTAACAGTTCATATTACTGAATCAACTATTACAGTTCAGTGCCAGGCTTTCCTAGATCTGGTCAAGCTGAGTTTGTTCATAAGTCTAACTTTGAAGTTGTTCAGTAGCCTAATCAAAATTAATAATTAGGATGACGGATTGCAACGTTCCACCTCTACAAACATGGTCCGAAAGTCAATCTTAAACCATTTCTTTTCCCTTAATCTTCTGTAGCTCTGTTTTACTATCATGATTAGTTTTACTAGTGCACTTTGGTCTTACGAACAGAACATGATGGGAATTAAAAATTAATCACAACGTAATTGAAACAAGGCACTGCCAAGTGCATTTCACTTTAATGATGTGACAGGGTAATTCCTTTTCCTTTCCAAACTAGGTACAGCAAAATCTACTGTTAAAGCTATACAGATTATAAATACTACGGACATATAACTTCACAGAGAGGCCTACACAATGAGGCTCACATGGGACTATCCAATACCTTAAGACACACACACACACACACACAAATATATTCAGTACCAAAGTAAGCACTACTCGAGGGCCTGAAGCCAAAAATTAAAAGAAAAAGATACGAAAAATCAGGAAATTTTCCCAACAGATCTTTGTGATAACCCTGATCAGCTTCCTTATAGTGCAGCAGCGTATATACAGTTATAAAGCCTTTTCTTTTTTAATCTTCGTTGATCCAAAAGAAAAAGAAGAATGTGTTGAATGGCGATCTAAGCTTTCTTATATTATTCTAATTGGTGATCAATCAGTGGTAGGAGTCTTGAAGAGCTCGAGACGTGTATCTCCCAACCTAAGAGAGTATGCTGCTTTCTTGAACTCACTCCAAGTAAAGGGCTTGTATAGACTTGGATTGTTTGGCGAGACTACTTCAGGGAGAGGAGAGATCCATGTATTAAGCGATGGTGCTCCAAAGAACATCATTGACATCCTTGTCTTGTGTGAGTTGGCCAATGCCCTGTGTCTCACGCTCACAAACCTCCCATTTGTTAGAACCTGAACGATTCAACATCGGTGTTAGAACTTCGGTCAAAGAAATGTTAGTAATAATCATCTTTTTCCTTGTTATTTACTAACCTGCAAGGCGTCCCCAACAATCACGCAAAATCCAGTAGGGTCGGGAGGGACTGGGAGCCAGAAACCGTCTTGCAACTGGATTTGGAGTCCTGCGACGTCGTTTGATCGGAGGATGGTCAACATTTGCGGGTCGGAATGCTCTCCAAATCCAATCGTTTTGGGGGACGGGTCCCACTCCTTGACCTCATTGACTGCGGGATAGTGATTAATCCTGATAAGTGAATCGCTCTGGACGTCCCTGATTAGCCTGCTCAACACGTGCTTGTCTAGGACCCACAAGCCCTCTGCCATTAGATCAAGAATCTCACATGTCAATTCTTTAACTGACTGCACGTAATCATTCGCTGCACAACTGCAAGATTTGTGAAGCCCTGTTACTTCACGAGCACAATAAGGAAAAGAAATATGTTGCACCATTGGCTTATAATTGCAAGACTGAATTATGGATAGATTATTCTCTCTGAAAGAAGCTTGTTACTAAGATAATACTATAGTATGTACACAATACGAAAATGGGCATACATATGTATATCAGACTAAAGTAAAGACTGTATTATTTCAATAGTAGGTCAGTTTTAACATGGTAAACATCTAACAGAAAAAAGAACAACATTAGTAAATTAATGTTGACTCTACAAAGCTAGTTCCTAAGATTGTTTCCTAAAGTAGGGCGCTGTAGGGCCCATCCGATAAAACAAACATGCCCTTGTTTGGACAAAGTTGTTGACGGTACATAAAAGCAAAGCTAGGTCGAAACCAGACATCTTAGGAGAAATTAATATCGTTGTTAACCTGTATGTATAGATGTTCGTGTTGCACGTGTAGTTTTGAGTTTTGACAGCTCTAAGTCCTAATTACACTCAAATTCAACTTCCATCGAAAGCTGCCTCTCACAACAACCGAAAAGGATATATCTATTGAATGAAAGAGAGCTAACTGAGATTAAGAAAAAGGAGATGATAGAAACTAACTATCTCATGAAGGATATGTAAAAGAATGGTCGACTTCAAGCGTCCATTCGGTTCTATTTTGGTGGGCAGAATTCTATATCATGTTGCAGAGTTCGTGGAATTAAAATAATCAAACCAAATTGATTACATATGATGAGGTAAACCATTTGAACATATTATATTGCCTAAAACAAAATTAATCAATAATTATAACTTGTATACTATATGTGATTCAACCCTTTCTTTTTCATAAAGGGAAGATGTCATTTTCTAGGATACCAAGCCTTTTACACTAAAATATGTTCCACCATTTGATATAATCAATCTCGCTTATCCACCGGTCCTCGTTCCATAACTCAAAACTTCTTAATGAATAAAAACTACCGTTACTAAATCAAGGAATAATAAGGAAGAAAGCTGAAAATGAATCAACTCTCCAGCATAAACCACGCCAACCTGCATGACTTTGATGAAACAACAACTAATGCCATTTTCTGCTGTAATCTCATTGTTTTTATCACCACTACTCTTTGCCTTCTGTGAATATAAAGCCTAAACTAATGGGAAAAGTGGGATTTTGCATGGTTAAACAATATAACTCTGCCTTAGAGATAAAAACACAAGACAAATTACTGGAAATAGGTACCTGAATTCTACAGGGTCATTGGAGATTGTTTCCGATCTCTTTGAAATGTACAGAGGGTTGGCCTCAAGGAGAAGATATTCAAGCTCGCCAGTGTCGCCATTTCGACCAATGTTTTTGCAGCCATAACCAAAAGGACTTGCAGGTCCAGCGCGTTGCTTCTCTGAGGCTGGTTTGGAGAAAAAATCAACGGCTTCATCCTCCAACCTCGCTACGATCTCCTTATCAATCCCATGATTTATGACCTTGAAAAAGCCGTACTCTTGGCATGCCTTAATGATCAACTCAATTACAACTGACCTATCCTGAGACAGATCAACAGTAGGGATCCCTACTGCCATTGTTTTCCTATTTCTGCCTGGAGTCGGGGAAAGCATTACCATTCTTCTTCCCTATAAGCGAGAAAAGAGAACAAGTTTGGGGTATATATCTATGAATGTTTAGGGGTGGTACACCCCCTTTATATACTTGCCTGAGGAGGCTGTAGATGTATATACGATCATTTTTAATAGGTGATCATGGACTTAGTGTCTACCGAAAATTAACATTATTTTAATTGATAAAAAATAAAAACAGAATATACGGATATAAATTATTACATGTTTGTATTGCGAGGTAGAACACTTTGGGTTAATTAAGGTTATAAATTAGTACGGTGAATTTGGGGGATGTAAGACTTTGTAATGTATGACAGTCCAAAGCAGTGAAAACCAGAAGGATTTAAAAAAGAGAGAGAGAGAGAGAGAAGAAAAGTCTTATCTCCTCGCACGCAGAAACTGGGCACGTGGCTGGGGAATAGTGAGAGGTCGGGTTTGGGTTTCATATGGTGAGAGGTGGCTTACATTAGGTAGGGAGGAAGTTGGGGCCAACCTGGTAGCGGCTGTTTGTCTCCTCTAATTGTCAATTTCTGGCAATAAACCTCATTGGCCGTCTTCATTTACACTTGACGTTTTCTTTTCTGATGTGTAGTTAAGCATAAGTTATTAATTCAGATGGAATTTAATTGTCAATTCATGTTCAAATTAAGTATAACTGCATAACAATGTCCAAGTAATTAAATAAAACCATAGATTGTTTAGGACCTCTTTATTGACAAATGAAGGAATATTATATGAATCATAATAACACATCAATGCTTCATCAAAATTATCTCAAATTGTCTTTGGTGATTCTGACAATGTATTTTATATTTATTCCTTAGACTGTTCGATGAAGTTTTGATCGGAAATTTCTTAGTACGTATGATGCAACTCCAAGGAAATTAAAGAAATGGTCAAGTAATACAGTTGTTTATGAACTAAGGGGTATCGAACTAAACAAGAAAACATAAAGCTTTACATGTGTTTACAAGGCCAATTAAGGAATAATCGGGTGAGATTCGTTGGACTAAGGTAAAAGCATCCCCGTACGTGTAGTGTGAAAAGAGAACAGCGTAAATAATAACATAGTTTCCTTTGTGTGAATCGTTTTTATAATTGTAGCTGCTGCGTCATGCATGGTTTATCTCTTTCTCTAGAAAAAGAACGATTCGAATCGTTATTTCTTGCAGGACAGTGAAAGCAACCATTGTGTGGTGGTGTACATTGCATGCGATCGGGACTCGAGACAAACATAAAGGAGCTTTTTACGTTCTCCAATAAAGTAACGTATAGGACTAAACAGTACGTGAGATTGTAACACAACCTCATGTAAGCACGAAAATCTGGCGAAAATTTTGATAACGCAAACTGAAACAACTCTAAGAAAACACAGGACGAAATGAAGTTTTACCACTAAATTGGACACGATTATTCTGAAATTAAATATACTCTTATAAGGCAAATACTAATTAGATTGCCCTATTAACAAAATTAGGGATTGGCTATGAGCCCAACCTGACAACTTCTGCCTGAGTTCGAGTCTAGTTCGGCTTAACTTGATTTTATTTGCTTTTAATTAAAGATAAAAATGAAATCATTTTTTGCAAAAATGACGTTATTTTTCTTACAATTGTGAGACCTTAGATTTGGATAGTTTGAGCCTAAGACTTAATTTTTTGAAATAATCAAATCATACTCAAAACTTGGTAAGCCCAAATCCGACCTATTAATCTCAAGTTAAATATGGGCTTAAATGTCATCCCTAAATGCAACACAATGACTTGGTGATAAACCTAGTACTGACTTGATCAGACACCTAGTACTCATAGGTTTAATGTGAAAGCACATAGTATAAGACCAGATCACCTGTTCCCATTACTCTGTTTCAACTTCATACCATAAAAATCTATCCATTCTGTTAAGATATATAGTATATATCTTTTTATTTAGTTTTGGCATTTTAATTTTTAATTGGACATATTATTGTTGTTTGACTTGGATTCAAAAAGTCACAGTGAATAATCTTATAGTTGTGAAAGAATTATATACTGAATTGAAGTCTATCTTCAAATGTATTGTAGTAATCCCGTGTGTGAGTGTTGAGGGGTACCGTTGGAAGTTATGAAGTGTGGCTAAGTGTTTTCAGATGGACATTGGTCTTAGTGGTGTGGGATTTTAGTGTGTTAATTGACGGGTATTTTTAGTGCTCTTTGGTGAGTACGTCAATTTTTTTGTGAAAAAAGCTGAAGTGATTATGGATGTTCTGTGTTGGTGACATACGGTTGTTTTGATTTGTGGGTGTAACGAATCTGTCTTGTGTTGTGTGTTCTCTGCTGGTGGTGCATGATTGGAATTCTGGATGAATCGTGTTAAAGGTTTTTGTGTGAAAAATTGCTAAACCTGAGTGTGTTTTTTTAGGAGCATACGGCTGGGTTTGAAGCATTGAATTCTCTCTTGAAGTTATATGTTGATTGGTAGTTCTATGGATTGGTACACGTTGAAAAACTTGGCTGATTGGTTGCTATAAGTGTTGATTGACTATTTGTCTTGACTGGGTATTGATTTTTCATTATGACTCACGACTGGGACATTGAATGTAGTGCGTGGGTGTTCTGCCAAGGATTAATTGTTGGGTGTGCTATTGCCGTGAATCAGTTTAGTGTGTAGAAGACTTTCAAATCTATTTCTAGAAGTTGTTCTTTTTTTATCTCAAGCGTGTTATTGTTCTGTTCTTAGTTGATTGATAACTTGAGTTAGTTGTTTAATTGTCTTTGATTAAAAGTTATTTAGAAAAATCCTCTGATGAGGTTAACAGGAGTTAGTTGTGTTATTGGGTGTAAAAATCTTTCATAAGAAGTGAAGTTGAGAGATAGTTACAAAGATTGAGTGGTGTTGGTTCAGTGAGGCCTTGTGTAACTCTATTGCACTTTTGTGAAATTGATTAAGCTGGGTGAGGGCCCCGCAGACGTAGGCAAATTGTGCTGAACTGCGTTAATAAATATCGATATCGCTTAATTTGGTGCTTTTAATTTTTCTATTATTTTTGTTTGTCAGAAACATATCAGAAAGTTTACGAAACAACCACTTATACAGTTTTTCAATTGGTATCAGAGAAGGGTCATCAAATCAGAACTTGGTAGCAAGTTAGTGCAGATCTGAGTTTCGCGAACATCGCTACAAGAGATGGTGCATCGATCACCAGACCACCACTGCTAGACGACTCTAACTATCCTGCATAGAAATCACATATGAAAATCTTTATCTAAGCTCGGGGTGTAAAAGCTTGGCATTCGGTAGTTCATGGGTGGACACATCCAATGATCACTAACTATAAAAGAAGGGTAGTTCAAAAAGATTCATTTGAATGGACAAGAGTCAAAGAAGAAAGTGCACTTGGAAACTCACAAGCAATGCATGTAATTTTTAGTGTTGTTGATGAAGGACGCTTCTCAATGATGTCAGCTTGTGAATCGGCTAAAAAAGCTTGGGATGCTTTGCAGACTATCCATAAAGGGTCCAAATCTATGATAACATCAAAACTACAGATGTTAACTGTGAGGTTTGAAGAACTGAAGATGGAAGAAAATGAGATTATTGGGGACTTTCATGAAAGATTGCGCGATATTGCAAATTAGGCACATCAACTAGTGAAGAAATATTCTAATTTGAAACTAGTCAAGAAAACATTGAGCAATAAAGAAGGCCCACGACATTAATGATATGCCATTGAAGAAGGTAATTGGAATTCTTACATATTTTTAAATGAATCTTTTAATAGGTAAGCAAGAAAGAAGCAAATAATTGGCATTACAGGTTGAAATTATAAAAGGTATGAATGATGCAGAAGATGAATCTGAGGAGAATAAGGATTTGGTGCTACTCATTCGAAATTTTGGTAAATGGCTGAAAAGAATGAAAAATGACAAACCTAAGTTTAGACAACATAGTGAGAGTTCATCGAACAACAACTTGAAATAACAAGCCAAAACTCAAAAGGGTGAAAGGAAGGTGAAGAAAATCCAATGTCATGAGTGTCAAGGCTTTAAGCACATTCAAGCCGAATGTGCTAATCCTTTGAAGAAAAGAAAAGGAAAATCCATTATGAGCACTTGGAGTGAGAATCAATCCAAGAGTGAATGTGGTAGTGAAGAAGAAATCGCTAATGGTGCTGCATGAGTTGCTTTATACAGCGAAATTCCTGTTATTTGCTTAATAGTAATTGAGAAGAAAATAACTGAAGACGAAAAAAGGAAAAATCGGAAAATTTCGAGAAAAACGCAAACAACTCAGTTCAAGGCGTAATATCATATTATAATAGTGATGAAAGTAGCCTAGATGATAAAAAGGAGAATATTTATGAGGTTTGCAAAGCTATGCATGAAAAATGGGTGAAAACGTGTAGAAAGAATGAAAGGTTAAAGGAAGAGAATCTCTCCATGAAGAATACGATCCAAGAGTTAGAGAAGAAATTGATGTTAGCATTAGATGAGCTTGGTGAAGCTAATCTAAGATTAGTAAGTATAGAAAAGGGATTGAGAATGTTGAATGAAGGCACAGAAAAGTTAAAAAAGTTAATAGAAATCGGTAAGGTTAAAAGGGATCTTTAAGGCATTGGCTATAAGGGTTGGTGCTTTAAGGTAAATGAGGAGAAAAATGATATATCTAAATATGTTCGAGAAGAAGAAACATCGAGAAATAATCGAAGATTCGTACCCATATGTCATTTTTGCGGAGTTATCAGGTGTATAAGGCTAAGATATTACCAGTTACCGCAGATATTGTTTTAAAGAAGCCAAAGCTGAAGAATTCTACATCCCTCACAAAAATCTCAACATCAAGCCTCAGTACTGAAATTTGCTTAGGTTAAAAATAGTCAATTGCAAGCTCTCATCGTTCTTAAATCGATGAAGGCAACTTTGTAAAATGGTTAGTATTTTGATAGTGGATATTCATGCCACATGACAGGCGAAAAGAATTATTTAACAGATTATCAGAGTTGTATGGATGGTCATGTGACCTTTGGAGATGGAAAGAGGCTTCAGTGATTGGTAAAGGAATATTATGTGTGCATGGATTGCCTCCCCTCAAGAATGTGCTCCATGTTGATGGACTAAAAGCTAATTTGGTGAGTATAAGCAAACTTTGTGATGATGGTTTGTTAGTTAAATTTACAAGTGACGAATATAGGGTGCTAACTGAATAAGGAGAATGTCCTGTGAGTGGCAAGCGATCAGTCGACAATTGCTACATGTTACAGGTCAGGAACACTTGTAAATCAGCCACACACAATAATAACATTGATCCATGGCATCAAAATCTTGGACACATAAACTTTGATCTCATTGGCAAGTTGACGAAATTGGAAGCTATGAAGGGTCTACCCACAATGAACAAAGAAGGGAAATGAATTTGTAGTGCGTGCCAAATGGGTAAACAAAGAAGAGTCCTGCACAAAAAGGTTAGACACGTTACCTCGTTATACATACTTAAATTAATTCACGTGGATTTGGTTGGTCCAGCACAACATGATAGCGTTGGTGGAATGAGATTTTTTTAACTTGTGTTGATGATTATTCGAGATATACTTAGGTATCATTTTTGAAAAAAATCATATGCTTTCAAGGCTTTTAGAAGCCTATGTGTGCAGGTCATGAATCTAAAAAATATGGTTGTATTGAGAATTCAATCGAATCACGGAAAGGAATTTGAGAATACAAGCTTTAATGACTTTTGTGATGAGTATGGCATCATACAAGAATTTTTAGCACCTAAAACTCCATAACAAAATAGAGTTGTCGAAAGGAAAAATAGAAAACTTCAAGAAATGGCCAGATCTATGTTGAATGGAATAAAATTGTCTACGCGATTTTGGGTTGAAGTAGTTAATACAACATGCTACATATGTAACAGAGTTTATCTTCGAAGCATCTTGAGCAAGACATCCTGTGAACTCTGGAAGGGAAAGAAACTAGAAGTGAGTTATTTTCATGTTTTTGGTAGTAGAAAATTTGAGAGAAAAAGTGATGAAGAAATCTTCATTAGTTATTCAACTCACAGTAAAGCTTACCGAGTGTATAATCAAAAAAACAAGAAAGTGCTAAAATCCATAAATGTTGTGATAGATGATGTACCTCTGTTGAATGATCAAGTGGTCGAAGAAAATCCACATAACCGACTCTCTGAACCAGCTCATACAAGCAACGAGACAAGATTAAAAAATTGCCCATATCTGCAGATAATTGCTGCTGAGGAAGTAACTGTGCAAATTGAAGAACTGTCAGTTACCTTATATGATGAATTAACCAAAACATTTGATGTGGAAATTGTTCCTTTAAATGTTCAAAACTCAAGAGAAGCTTATTTAAACCAGGATTCTCCCTCTTGAATCAGAAGAAATCATCTAGTAGAGAACATCATTGGAGATGTCAATGAAAGAAGAAAAACAAGGAAAAGAAAAAGAGTTGATTATCAAGAACTTGCGGGTTATTTATGCTACATCTCTTCTTTCGAGCCAAAGAATGTTAAAGAAACTCTACAAGATGAGTACTAGACAGTAGCGCTGCAGGATGAATTGGTTCAATTTGCACATAATGATGAATGGGAATTGGTGCCAAGACCATCAGATACTAATGTGATTGGAATAAAATGGGTGTTTTGAAATAAAACAGATGCAAAGGGTAATGTAACCAGAAATAAAGCAAGGTTAGTAGCTCATGGATATTATCAGATTGAAGGAATAGAATTTGACAAAATCTTTGCACCATTGGCACGACTTGAGTCTATCAGACTATTATTGGGTATAGCATGCGTGAAGGGGTTTAAGCTTTATTAGATAGATGCAAAGAGTGATTTTCTGAATGGGTTCATACACGAAGAAGTGTATGTCGAGCAGCCAAAAGGATTTATCGATTCAGCCCATACAGACCACATTTTTAAGTAAAGAAGGCTCTTTACAGTCTCAAACAAACACCGAGGGCTTGGTACAGAAGACTCACACAATATCTCAACAAGTAAGGATATAAACTATATGAACGAGGTAGTGTTGACAAAACTTTGTTTATTAAAAAGGTTAGATCTAACTTGGTAATTGCTCAAATCTACGTTGATGACATTGTGTTTGGTTCTAGTCATCCGAAGATGGTAGATGAATTGGTTGAATTAATGACATTTGACTTTGAGATGAGCATGGTAGGTAAACTTAATTTCTTTTTGGGTTTGCAAATTAAACAAGTGAAGGATGGAATTTTTGTTTCACAAACCAAATATGTCAAGAGTTTAATAAAGAAGTTCGTTCTTGAAAACACCAGACATGCGAGAACACCTATGAGTGTCTCAACAAAGCTAAATAGAGATGAAAATGGTAAAAGTGGTTATGTCAGTTTATATCAGAGCATGATCGAAAATCTATTATATTTGACTACAAGTAGGCCAGATATTTGTTATAGTGTCGGTGTATGTGCTCGCTATCAAGCCAATTCGAAAGAAACACATCTGACAACTATCAAGAGGATTATCAGGTATGTAATCGGGACATCTGATTTTGGAATATGGTACACATCTGACTCGACATCTTATCTAGTTGGATATAGCGATGCAGATTGGGCTGGAAACTTAGACGATCGGAAAAGCACTTCAAGAGATTGTTTCTTCTTAGGAAACAATTTAATCTCTTAGTATAACAAGAAGCAGAATTCAATTTCGCTATCGACCACAGAGGCTGAATATATCACTGTAGTTAGTTGTTGTTCACAACTTTTTTTGATGAAATAGATGTCAGAAGATTACAGAATTGATCAGAATGTGATGACAATCTTATGCAATAACAAGAGTGCCATAGACATCTCTAAGAATCTGGTTTAGCATTCAAGGATGAAACACATCGATTTAAGGTACCACTTTATTCAAGAGCTTGTGGAAAGCAAAATAGTCGCTTTGTCACATGTATCTACAGAAAAGCAGTTGGCGGATATCTTTACGAAACCTCTTGATGCATTAAAGTTTGAACTTCTTCGAGGGGCTTTGGGACTTTGTGTTTTACATTATTGATGTATTGAAAAAAACAAAACATTGTATTTTCATCTAATGGATTCAAAATCCCTAAGTGCTCTTTCTATTGTCGCCTGCTTCCCTCATCCCCTTCTTATATCTATCAACTCTCAAGCTCCCAAGCACTCATATGGTTGCATTGAAGGTTTCTTCATTGTGGGAATAGCATTTGCGTTGGATTTCAGGAACACTACCATTGAAGCCTCATCCCCTTCTCATCTCTGTCGGGTCTCACGCTCCCAAACACCCACATAATTGTATTGAAGACTTCTCTACCGTGGACTTAGCATCTGTGTGGAATTTGTGGAACTTCATTGAAGACTCATTTTTCTCTCTATGGTACTACTCCTTTTCACTTCACAGTAGCTCCATTTATTGATTTTGTTTGGGTCTCTGCTGTTTTTTGATAATATAGGCAAGAATAAAGAGAAAACGTCCTCTTTAGTGTTAGAAAAGAAAATAGCAGCTCCATTACATTGTTCAAGTCAATTAATGCTCAACTTGACACCCGAAAGGAGACTTACCAAAGATGGGTCGTCTTCAGCTACTCCCATTGATATTCTTGGCACTACTTCTGTTCGGGAAAAAGTACCAGATCTAGATGATGACGTAGCTCGGGTCATATTATCCATGGTTGAAGACTCTACTTCAGATTTCGATGAGACTTCCGCAGCAGTTGCTCCAACAACTGTGCCTCCTGCATTTCTTCTATTCACCTGATAGTGGACGATGCGATTTCTTTCAAGTTTTACTCCTTTGTGGCTAAACATAAATGGATGACTCTCAACAATGTTGGTTTCGTTCTCGACCGTCCAATTAATTTAGAGGATTTTCAACAACATGGACTGGACACTTTATTATCAAAGAGACATTTACTGCAAGCCTCACTGCTTCTAAAGCACTATAACTCAGATCTGGTAAAAGAATTTTACTACAATTTAACTAGTGATATTCTGATTGAGATTACTTTGAGTTATAGATCAGTATATGTGCAGGGTCAGGTAATCCGTTTGGATGTTGATCGTTTGAATTTGTTTATAGGATTTGATAATTTGATTAGTGATCAACTTTATAACGATGATTGGAATGTGTCAAATGATTTAATTGCTACGGTATTTACTAGTGAAAAATTGATTGCATGGCCGTCTAGCTCTGTGCTTCATTCTTCAATGCTTACCCAAAAGTATTTCGTGCTAGTGACCAACTAGATGCCAAGCACACACGTTGTCTCTGTCTACTTGGTGCAGGACAAATTGATTTATGCGATCGGTATTGGCATGCGATTCAATCTTGGACATCTCATTATTAAAGCTATTTTGGTTATTGAGAGTAAGCCGTATTCTTTACTATACTTTCCATGCCTAATCTCTCAATTTTTATATGCAAATGACATTCCTAGGATGGAGTCGAGTATACTTGAGTTGGTGTCCTTGATAAACATCTCTCCAAGGATTTTTAGGCAACCACGGTTAGTAGATTTTCTATACACCACATCTGGCCCCTCGAATGGCTCGGGGACAACTTCTGTCAATCCTCATGTAGCTCTCTATGCTGAAATTGAGAGGATTGAAGACATTATTCAAGTAGCAAGTGATGCTCTTCGTCACTTAAAGCAACAAGTTCTACAATTTCTCGGAGCTCCTTTGAGTTCTTCTTTTTGGCATATGTTGTCCCAAAGGGGGAGAAGATAAGACTTGAACTGAAGTTGTGTTTGATTTATTTGTGTTTTATTGGATCTTGGATTGAGGGGGAGCATTGTGAATTC
>JAOTJB010000001.1:29672723-29683768 GCA_027123815.1 Erythroxylum minutifolium | reverse complement strand
TCTGAACAAAGTATATTTGATTATTACATATATTATTTTTATCTAGTTTTCTACTTAAGAATACTTTCTTTACATTTAATGTAATTAAGATCTATTATGGTCACCAAAACTAGAATTAATTGGAAAAAAGAAAATAATCTTATTATTTAATAAGATTTTTTTTAGTTAACGGTAAAAATGTCATATGAAATAATTGAATTCATTTTGATTGTGTTTCTAAATAGTGTAATTGAATTCAATTCCAATATTACTGGGTTTATTCAAAACAGTATAAATTGAATTTAATTCAATTTCATTAATATAACTGAATCCAATTTGTTAATGAATTTAATTCGAAAATTTTCAAATGACTAATACTTATTAATTTCGGATTGAATTGAATTGAACTAAACTAGACCCGAGCCTTGCTACATAGGGTCCAATACAAAGGGCCTAAGTTTAAGTGAAAGCAGTTATGCTTTCTAGTTTGGGTGTCTAATTCCACCTCTTAAACTCCAACTTATACTTGGCAATCAAGTAGACCCAAACTGAAATTAATAAGTCAGGTCCAATTCGTTTGAACCTAAAATTGATCTCAAATTTGAGTTATTTGTCTAGCCTGAAACTCAACAATTATATAAAAAGAATTTATAAAAAATAACGTAATTTTTTATTTTTAATTAAAATAAAGAAAAACCAGGTCAATAAACCTCAAGCTACTAATGTCATACTACAAAGTAATCCATCTAAAGTAGAAATGAATTAGTAATATATGATTTAATATTGAGCTCAAATTCATTTTTCTAAATAATTATGAGTTTAAATTTAAAAAAAGAGAGGAAATATTAGCATATTAAAAACAGTATTTTTTTAATAAGAATTAATTTTATTATTAAATGTTCTTATCTTATCGTACATTATCATCTTTATCTTATAGATAAAATTATCATAAACTCTCGATTAGTATATAATAATTAACAAGGTTACGTCCTAACTCTGCATTCGATAAGTCAGTCTTAGCAACTAATCTTCTAGTTAATATCCAATCAGTAAATAAGCAAATGAAAAAGGCCAATGAAAAGGTCAACAAGTAATTCATTTACTCTTTTTTTATCTCTTTAAAATGTCATTATCAATAAAAGTAAATTACAGAATTGGTCATAAGATAAAAACAATGTTTTATTGATATAACTAACAGAATCACCGAAGGTCGTTTTGTTAATTACATCGGTAAGATTAAAACACAATTAACGTTTTTAATTGAGTTATTAAGATTTTAAAATATTATTCACTCCATTGATATTTTAAAAAAATTTGACATGCCGTAAAAAATTCAAAAAATAGATACTTCGAAACACGGGTTCGATTTTTAAACATATCAATAGGTCGGATCGGATCGAAGGCAGCCTCTCCTATAGTAACCAGTGGGTTGGAGTGGGCCAACCTGTGGCTCGAGCTATGACCCACCAAGTCATGGGTGAGCCGGGTCACCCATTTATTTTTAAAAGAAAAAATTTAAAACAACATCGTTTTGAAAAAAATGAAGTCGGCCCGTACCCAGCTTGTAGACCGAATTCAACCTTGTTTATTGTAATCCCAAGTAAAAATAATGTGTAAGTAACAAACAGAATCATCGAAGGTCGTTTTGTTAATTACATTGGTAAGACTAAAACAAAATTAACGTTCTTAATTGAGTTATTAATATTTTAAAATATTAGTCACTTGATTGAAATTTTAAAAAAATTTGTCATGCCATAAAAAATTCAAAAATTGATACTTTGAGACACGGGTTCGATTTCTAGACATGCCAATAAGTTGGGTTGGATCGAAGGCGGCCTCTCCTATAGTAACCAGCGGGTTAAAGTGAGCCAGCCTGTGGCTCAAGCTATGACCCACTAAGTTACGGGTGGGCCGGGTCGCTCATTTATTTTTAAAAGAAAAAATTTAAAATAATATCGTTTCGGAAAAATGAAGTCGGCCCGTGGCCCGCCGGTGGATCAAATTCAATCTTGTTTATTGTAATCCCAAATAGAAATAATGTGTAAGTAACTAAATGGATTTGGTGTGGTTATGACATAATATAAGAATTTATTATTGACCAAAGTTGACCTTTGTTGCTCTTCACTTTTATCACATCATCTTCATAAGCATCTTTGAATGGACCACTCAACAAATTCCAAATTTGTGTTCAACTAATTGGATACAGCTATCAAACACTTCCTGATCCTTTAGTCTATTTGATATTGCTTCTTAATTTCCTTATAATTACCATTATCAATAATGTACTATAATTTATACTAAAGTTATACAAATACAAATAAAACATTGATACTTGTTAATATTAAATATTATTTTAAATCTATAAAACGGTCTATTAATTTTTATGTAAATAATTTGTAATTTCAATTTTAATTAAATATATTCTAAAATTTGACTCAATAGCTTTACTAATTAAAAACGATTAAAATATTTTATTTTTTAAATTATCTAAAATTTTTTACTTTTATAAATATTTAAATATAATTTTTTTTCTAATTTAACCTTTGAAAGTTTTTAATTTATAAAACCTAAAATTTCATCATATTCAATGTCATTTAGAATTTGACTCAGGTTAGTTCAGATAAAACAATATCGTTTTGTTAAATAACTAAAGAATCACTCGATCAAAATAATAATAATGTAATAGAATTTTATACAAAATTTAAATAAAATATTCAAATTTAATTAAATTTTAAATTATATCAAAATTAAGAAATACTTGAGCCGAATATAATGGATTTGATTCATTGTTATCTTTAATTATATAAATAAGTGTTATATAATGAAACTTAATAAAGGATGATAACAGGCATTGAGTTTGAAATACTCAAGCCTAAGCTCGAGCTTGAACTCGAACTTGAGTTCAACCAACATATTTTTATTTTTAAAATAAAAATAAAAAGATATTGATTTTATTCAACATCATTTTATTTATTTTTTACACTTTGAATCTTAACTAGCAAAATTAAATAAAAAGTTCAAATATGAACTTGAAATCCGGTCAATTTAAGTTGGTTCAAGCTCCGGTGCTTTGTTTAAACATAAGAACTATTATTAGTTTATTGCATTGAGTAAATAAACATCAAATCTTCTCTTTCAGTTATTCTGTTTCAATTATATTATATTAAACCTCATTCATACATTTATATAAGATATCTATATAAATATACGAGTGAAATTTAATAAAAGATAAAAATATTATAGATGCGATTCAAGTAAATATTTATTAAGAAAAGGACATAAAAATTGATAGGAATCATAAAGTAAACAAAAGGCCATCAAAACTAAAATAAAAAAGTGTTAAAAAAGAAAGTAGATTGATGGTCTCACCCCACCCACCACCATAGCAGCAGACACAGAGAGAGAGACGGCAGCTTTAAACTCGCGCATTCATGGCTTTTGTCTTTGATACATATTAAATCCATTATAGAATTCTCCATCTCTCTCTCTCTCTCTCTCTCTCTCTCTCTCGCTGTCTTAAACACCGAGGTTTTGGGTTGGTGATTCTCTCTTGTGTTTCTTCTTTATCTCTGTTATTCTCACCAGCCACTGTACTCACACCGACCGCTGTCCAGGTACTTACCTTGTTTGTTTCGTTCTCAATTTGTTTGTTTCTTTGTCTTTGTCGCGCTAAAGGATGCTTTCAAATGGGGTTTCCCTCGTTTCGTAATCCATAGGAATTTTTGGGGCGTTCTTTTGATTTTCTGTTGACTTTTACCCTTTTTTTCCTCCTGGGAATAAGACAGAATTTATGGCTTGCGGAGTGTCTTTTGAATTATCGTTTTTTGAATTGAATTGTTTACATGTGGTTGTTCCTTTTTTTCCTTTGGTTTTTCCCCAAGATCAAATTTTGATTACTAGAAAGTGTTGCTCTTCACTGAAGAAAAGAACCCTTTTCTTGATTTTGGAGGAAAGCCTTAAAAATGGATGAAAATTTTATTTTCAATTCAAAAGGGAGTTGATTTGAGGAAATAAAGTCCTCAACTTCATGCAGAAGTTACTGATTGTTGCAGAATACGATGATATGCCACTCTAGCTGTCAGTGAATGCGGAATGCTAAGCTGATCTTGCAATTACAGCTTGAGTTGGTCTACTTGGAGCAAATTTTGATGTCTGTGTTGTCTTTTCTTAATTGTTTTTATGTGGTATACGGAAAAAATAAGAGCTCTGATCATACTCTTCTTAATTTGCAAGATGGGTGGTTTGTTGTTTCTTACGTCACCGTATAGAATTTCTTTTTCTCATAGTGTTACCTTCGTGAGATGGATGGTTCCTTGTTCCTTAGCTCAGGAGTTTTTCTTTATGGATATCTCAAACTATACATTGGACTAATATTTCAGCTATTCTTTTCTAATTTTTAGGTGGAGAATATTTATACAAACTGCCCAACCAGATAAAGAAGCACTTGGCATTTTAAAACCAGAGAGGGAGGTTACTGGTTTGCGGGGACCTTCTGCTGGCTTAGAGCCTTCTCTCATTCTCATTGTTTTGTTGTATGGAACAATTTTGATGCTTTTTACTTGGTGGAGTTAGCTTGTGGAGGGGAGTGGAGAACACTTGTCGAAGACGTTAAGTTAAAAAAAGGGTCTTTTTGAGCTGACAACATGGGTGCTGTTTGTTGCTGCTTGCCTGCTGGGGATTTTGATGATTATATGAACCCTAACAGTTCTGTATATAGAAATTGCATGTGTCTCAGCTGTTTCATCCAAAATTTTCTAGATGTGGTATGCATAGTTTTCCTTTTTGTTGTGCCCCTTCCGATGATTGCCCACTTTTTACTTTTGTTTTCCCCCTTTCCTGTGAAATTTTGTTTTTCTTGATCGCTAGAATAACAATTAGATTTTATGCAGTGTCTTATAAATTACTAGCTTCCTATTGCATATGGAGACTATTGTCATTGACCCAGTTTCCTGTATATCTTTCCATGCGCAACTAAGCATGCATGGAGATTCTTTAGGCTTTTTAGCCAACAATTAATAGCCAGTATATGGTGATCACATTGTGACAGAATAGCTTTAGGTAACACAAGATTTTGTGCTTCTATTCTTGCTTTTGTGTTCAAAATGAAAATGCCTTAGAGACTATAGTATCAGTATGTTTTATAAATAAAGAAGGAAATACCTATTCTGGCCTTTGGACATGATCTTGCCTCTTCAGCTTCAGATACCAAACAAGTTTGATACGGTAAAAAAGCAATGAGTTTGTCACTGGCTGGGAGGGTGTTTGCTACCAAGCTAATCCACTTGTGGAATTGGGACAGAGTTGCATAAAATCTAAAATTGTATGTTATAGCATCTGTCCTAGTTTAGAGCCCTGGGCATCTTTGTGCATGATTTTACATGTTCTGTAAATTTAGTGCAAAATTTTATGCTAGACTACATCTTATTGATTTTCAGGGGAGATATTATTGATGAAAATCTTTGTGATGAATTCCAACTACATCTACCTTGTCTTTGTTTTCGTCATTGCTTGCAGTATTCTTTGCTTTTTCGGAGAGGGGAAATGCATTCTGTCCCTTCATCAATTCAGGGGGCAGCATCTATAAGTTCTGCATCTCTTGACAATTCTCTTTCTGACATGTATCGTTCACCTCCAAGACCCTTACCTTATGATGTCGACCCCAGATACTTCCGCTTACGTGATGGTCTGGTTTCCAGGCGTGAAAAGGGTTCAAGTCATTCACATGAAGAAACAGAACCATTAAGAAGCGAGAATGGTGCTGATTCAGAGTCCCTGAACACAGGAGACAAATGGAATGCATCTTGTGAAGAAGGGTCGAAAGAACAGCTCATTAAATGTTCATTGAAACTCTCCGCTAAATCAACAGTTGGGATGGGGTATATATATTCATCATCGGAAGATGAGGATGTCTGTCCAACATGTCTTGAAGGTAATATTTTTATTGAAGCTTTAACTGATTTCCAGCCTTAAAGTCAGTTTATGGTAACAACTTTTGTTGCTAAGGGTGCTTGATTACATGTTCTGGAGTCCAAAGTTTTACCTTTACTTGGTACTTGCTTATTAAAGTAACTTATAGTAACAACGATATTATTCATCATCAGTAGACATGTCTGTCCAACATGTCCTGAAACTATCATTTTTATTATCCCCATGTGTGCTTCCCAAACATAAGAAATGAAAATGGAGATTGGTGTATTTTTTAAGCTATGAAAAGATTAAATATCAATTGGCTCGTCAGTAACTAAGCTAGCTGTAGTAAGTGTCTGCTAATTTCACGAAAAAGGAGAGCATATTAAAATGATGGAATGTGGAATGAGCCAAAAAATGTCACTTAAATCTCTAAGCTCAGTAAGTGTGGACCTAAATCCTGCACTAGTTCATTCTTTCCAAAAGACGAAATCTCGTGGAAATCTGCATTTGACAGCCATGTAAGCTAAATGAATGTAGAATTCTGTTGAATACAGGCTTCTCCACCAATCTGTTGTGGTCTTATATTGGCCAGTCGTTGGGACACTATAAGCCTTTTCTTGATATCTAAATGAATGTTCATCAATAAAGCAATATTGTTATTCCTTAGTTCTTGGAGTAAATTGCAAAATTTTCTCAGTTGAGTTTTAAATTGAATAACGTTATCATTTCTACTTTAATGTGCAGAATATACTCCAGAGAACCCCAAGATAATGACAAAATGCTCTCATCATTTCCACCTTGGTTGCATTTACGAGTGGATGGAGAGAAGTGACAGCTGCCCACTCTGCGGCAAGGTAACCCCTTTTAGTTGGTTCTTCGAGAGCTCGTTTACTATTACTCTGCAGCGAGGTAAACTAGGTTTTCTAGCTTTTTCTCTCTGGCTTTAAGACAGTCATTTTCTATGATCGGTTATGTTGAGTAACTATTGTTATGGAAAATTCTCTTAATTCTCTTCCTGCGCACAAGTATTGTCATATTTATTCAACCATTTGCGTAAGAGTTCCTTACTTCCGGAATTTTGTGTACATTGATATCCACATAGCGTTCTATTACTCTTCAGAAAAAATCATGAGTACTATCAACATAACATTGTATTATTACTCTTGGAAAAAATGTTTACTACCGCGGCAGAAAACTGTAGAATAGGAAACACTAGGCCTCCATATGTCTCTTACATTTCATATAAAATCTTCTGTTGTCTATCGTAGTCATTCACAAGTTGGTCAGCTATTCTAAGGCACACTGAAGCAGACGCATGAACTTGACTTGGTAAAAGTTTCATGAGCTTTTTAGGTAATGAAACACTGGGCCAAATCTAGGACTAGATGAATTGGACTGATGCGTTGCAGTTTGCATCTTAAGAGACTTGGCCCGAAATTTTGCTGTGACTTGCTAACAGTCTCAAATATGTACTTTCTATGTCAAATCTTAAGAACATGAAATCTGTAAATCAAGAAGCCATTTCATTCTCAATCTTGGATCATCCCCTTAACTCTTACACTGGTTAGCTGTTTACCGTAAAATCTGGTTACTCAATTTTGCATTTTTTATGCTCAAGTGAAATTTGTTATCATTCTAATTTGAACCATGACACGAACATTTTCTTGGTTTACTGCTTCAGGAAATGGAATTCGATGAACCAACTTGATCGTTTACTGGACGTAAACTATAGCAACAGGAGGACAGGAGAAAGAAATCCCCAGGGATATGGGCAGGAATACTTGTGAATATTGCAGGTTAAAAAGTGTTTTGGTATCTATAGTTAATATTGCAAATCTGTTCAACATATGAATGGCTGTAAAGTACATTGTCTTCTCAATGATCTTTGGTTGAAGTTTTTGATGCACAGGAATGAAAATCTTCTTATAGTTTTGTTTAACATGTAAATAGAGCTTCGGCGTTTTGTGTTACTTCCTGAGCTTAAGTCTCCTGTTGACTATTATATGGCATTTTGGACTCCATAGCTTGGCATAATAATGCCCTCCGTAACATGTTTTCTTGACTGGAAATGCCTTATTAGATATGAATATTGTGTAAATTATTAAGTTTGCTTAACTTAACTAATGATGTTTTGGAAAATTAAAACTTAATGCGATTATTTTGTACTTACTAACTAAAATTAGAACGTTTGTATATCAAGTAATGTACATTTATAATATAGGTCCTTTTTAATTTAAAGATAGAAATTACAGCAAAAACTGATATGCAGTTTTATAGATAGATCAATATTACTAATTTATATCGGTGCAGTACACAAACACTAAGATAAAGCAATATCCAAAGTACAAGGGGAATATAAAGAGGAAAGTTGGCCTTCATGATGCTTATGTATATCGTAACAAGAGGAATACATGTCAAAGCAAACTTGTAAACATTAAGATCATTGATAGAGTGAGAATTAGTAAGTGAAACTATTTTGCTGCAACTTCGAAAGCTCTCTCGAAAACTGCAGTAGGCTGGCCACCACTCAGCTTCTGTTTCCCATTTATCTGTTTGAAACACAGTTCCTGTTAGAATTCAACTGTAAGATCATAAAAGGCCAGATACTTTTGTCACATACCACATAGTATGGTACACCATTAATGCCCTCGGAGTACTTGTGGAGCTCCTCACTAACCTTCAATGGATTCAGAAATAGAATATTCAGGTAGAAAACTTGACGTTTCTTTGTTGAGAACGTAGAAAGAAAATTTCCAATTAATATCATGCAAAAGAATCATATTGCATTAAAAAAAAAAAAACAGTCAAAGGACAAATACTGAAAAATGGTTGCCTCACGGGGGTGGATCAAATGGTGGTAGGAGGTTCCGAAGGGTCTCTGAAAACTAAAAGGTCGACGGTTTGAGTCATGGTTTCGCGACTCACTTAAAAGACCTTCATGTGTGGCTGACCAAGAGCAGAGACACACTGAACCTATTAATACCCGTTGTAAAAAAATGCTTGCCAACGTAAAGATGGATACTTCACCAATTGCCCAAACAGATTAATGGGATAAACTTTCTCCAAGAACTCAAAGTTATAATCTTTGAATCTTGACAAGTACTGGAGCATAACAAAAAAGAAGCAAGAGCAAAAGGTAAAAAAACTTGAGAAAAGAACAGACCTCCTTGACTCCATTATTTGGATCTTCAAGAAACTCAGCTGCCCCGTCTATCCCAACCTTCTTAGCACATTCCACAAGAAATTCCCTGTATTGATCAAATTGTGAAATATTAGAGTTTTCATAATGATGGAAACTTTGAGTCTCTGCTGAAAGATGCCAGATTGTATGTTTGACTTAATCAGTCAACCTTTGTCGTTTAAATTGCAAATTCACACCATGCATTTAGGCTTGGCAAAAAGGGTTGGGGTTACATGACCCAAAACCTGTCAAGCCGACCAAAACCAGGCCGACCAGGCCCAAACCTGAGTTTTTGTCTGGGTCTAATCGGGCTTGAGCTTTATAGGTTGACTTGAAGTCCGATCAAACTCTTGCTCATGCTTGCTTTCTTGAGGTTTGATTGGACTTCAGGCCTATCATCCCTCATAAAAACCTTGGTAATTAGTTCTATTCAAACTTGCTTGTTCTTAACTACTGATTTCCAATTGATCAGATATTGCAAACAGATAATCTTGCTGGTTTCACAAAAGTCAATATTTATAGTACACTGGTTCCAAGTAACTCTTCTATTGAGTTGAGATCTTCAAGGATCAAGCTTAACTTTTCCAGTAGGGAAAAAGAAAAGAATTTAAGAAGCAAACAGTTAGGCAGTGACAAGATCATGCAATTGACATGAAAAAGTGCACTAAAAGAATCACAACACATATGGACACTTACTTATCACCAATATACTTAGCCTGTGTGAAGTAACCAAAGAACAGCTCCTCTGCAAGTTTATGCTGCTTATCAAGATCCTGTTCGCCAGCAAAATATAGAATCCTGTGGCTGTCAAGAGTGTTTCCACTGTGTATAGCAAAGATCACATTAGTGATTTTCCCTTGAAAGAACTCTGAACCTTTATTCCCTAACATAATTTTCCATAAATGAATTCAGAACATTACGTGAGTCCAGCCATGTTGTATTCCAAGCCAAGACCCTTAAAAATCTGCAATGTTCATGATGCCCAAGTTACATATCACTGAAACCCATAAGTTTCAAAGCATACAAGGGAAATAAAAGGGAACAGAAACGATTAATACCTCCCCCATTCGTGCCAGCATTCCATCAACTCGAGATCCAAACTTTCCCCTATAGAACTGTAGCTTATCAACACCTTCTTTTGGAGCAGAGGGGTCAAGAAAGAATGGGTGCCATCTGATCTGCAAACACAAACTAACCAAACTTCAAACGAACCTCAAACATAGAAGCAATGGTTCGATCCTCTTTATTTTTCTTTCTCAAACCGAGAGAAAAGTAAGAGAGGAGAACAGGAGAGGACCTCAAAATCATATTTATCCTTAGATGAAGCTATAGCTTTGTCCAAATTTTTCTTCCCAACATAGCACCATGGGCATACAGTATCTGAGCTGATGTCAATTTTAATGAGCTTCTTCCCACTGCTGCTACTAACCGATTGAGACATGACACTTTGGTTTCTGCTGCCTTTCTATGCAAAGATTTTTAAGTTAAGTTCAATTCCCAAAGTATCAAAACAAGTGTTCAAAAACCTATTGAAACTTCATCAGATGAATAAGACCCATTTGCAGATGATCACTTGTCTTAGGTTTCAAAGCACATAAAAGGTGAATTTCATTGGTATCAAAATTTAGAAATGCATCCAGTGAAAAAAAGAACATGTTCTATTTCTCTCTATAATTCCAACTACGTTCTTGAAGACAAATAATTTGCATCTGCTTCTTATAGAGAACCTCAAACTATTCTAAGTAATCAACGAGTGACAAAAACTCGCAAATACGAAATCTTTTTGTAAGAAAGTTTCCAACTTTCAATATCTATAATCCAACAATCAAAACTGAAAGCAATAGAATGAAGGAGGGCTTAGCTCAATTTCATCATCGTCCCTCCGACAAATCCCCACTCACAACAGGAAAAGGAAACCGTAATGAAACAGAAAGCCTAAACAAGAGACAGAAAGGTGTACCTGGTTGAAAAAAAA
>JAOTJB010000001.1:29643886-29657803 GCA_027123815.1 Erythroxylum minutifolium | reverse complement strand
GGCCTATTAGCTCAGTTGGTTAGAGCGTCGTGCTAATAACGCGAAGGTCGCAGGTTCGAGACCTGCATGGGCCAATTCTCGTTTTTCTTTTGTGTCCTAAGCACTTGGGCCCATTTTTGCAACTCTCTTAGGACCCCAAGTTTAGCGTCTTCTTTTGTTGTCTAACTAAGCATTCAAGATTTATCATCAGAACCTAAGTTGAATTGGCTTACGAAGACTCGATTTTCCTACACTTTGTATTAGTTCTCTCAACTAAGTCATTATCATTTTACGATTTTACTTAATTTAAGTTCGAATTTAATAAAATTTTTAACAATTAATCATAACAAATTAATCAAGTCTTACTCTTTTCATCGTATTATCAAGAGAATAAAATAAGTTTCGTTGGGATAATTGTGGCTAAGTGCTAATAATGACTATGTATTTTCTTTTTCTTATTCTTAATTTGTTATCACATATATATGTAAAGAAATGAAAAATGTTAAAATTCTGACTTTTATTAGCTAGATATAAATAATGATTTACTACACAAATTCACACACTCAAAGTGTAGCCCCCACTATAGAAATGATTATTGGGATCACCAAAGGATGTTGTTTGGTGTTGCATGGCCATCTTGTTGCCGTTAGTCCCATGATAATCTGCACCGCCGTGCTGCTGCTCAACGTCTAGGTTCCACAGGCCCCCGTATAGTACATCATCCGCCGTGAAGTCTGCCCAAGGAGCAACATTTTGAGACATCACAGGCAGGTATTGATCCCCGAAAATGGGGTACATCAAAGACATCTCTTGCATTCCAGGTTGTTCCTGAACAACATCGATCCTTTTAATGTCTTCTTCTGATTCTTGATTCTCTGGTTTTTGTTTCAGACGTGAGCCTTTTCGTTTTTCTTGTTTCTTTGGGGACTTGTCTTTGTTCTTGAAATGAGTTCTCCAATAGTTCTTTATCTCATTGTCTGTTCTTCCTGGTAAGTATCTAGCAATAGTCGACCACCTGCACAAGATCATTCCAATGACCTTTAGCTATGCTATTATAGTTTTCTCTTTCAATATTATAAGTGAAATTATAGTAAAGGTTCAGAAGTCAACGAGTATAGTTAAATTCGATCGAGCTGAACCTCAAATTCCAGTTCAAAATTTGATCTGAGTTTGAACCGAACTTGAGCTTATAAAAAAGAAGGGAAAGATTGGAAAGAGATGGATTTTACTTGTTACCCCAAAGAGCATGGAGCTCAATAATGATGCCTTCCTCTTGAGACGTGATTTGACCTCTCTTGAGTCCAGGTCTAAGGTAATTTACCCACCTGAGCCTGCAACTCTTGCCACTTCTACACAGGCCTGTCGATTCCAACAATGGTTTAAGAAACTTAAACATGGTAAGTGATGCTAAAACATCAGATGCTTTAAGCATGTCCTTAGCTTAACAATCAAAAGTTACAGTAGTAGTTAAATCACCTGAACACCTTGCAACAGAACTCCATCTTCCTTCTCCATGCAACTTCATATATTCACTAAGCAACTTATCCTCTTCAGGAGTCCAAGGACCCTTTCTCAACCCTTTATCAGAAGCTCCCCAACCCACCATGGTCTGTAACCGATCCTTTGCTCTCTTGATATATACAAAGTAATCTTTCTTTCTCGCTATATATAGAAAACAGTTGATCTGTCACATTCATTTACGTCCCGAGTACATGTAATAATTTGTAAATTACGTATTCTACAAGTAACGAGTCAGAATCTAACTCACTACTCTCTCAGGCTCATCCTAGCTAGATTTTTCAGTCAAAGTGTTGGTCCATGGTGCTTACCAGCTCAAATTTTTCTTAGCCAGTTATTATAAACCAAGTGTTAATACTGCATCTAAGTTGAAGTACTACCTTATGATTACTTGCATAGAAAACAGTTTAATTGGTTTATCTAGCTTATGTTCTTACACGCGTTCCTGTAAACTCGAGCAAAGACAAATTGAGACAACGCACGTTTGTTGTCCATGCCGGAAGAAGAAAGATTTACAGTTAAATTCGAAAAGTATAGTTTTAGGTTAGTGGGGGGTTCTTGTTCCCTTGAAAGCGGCTTATCTTCCAACGATAATAAACCACCTCACAAGACACAAATTCCTTAAAAGGAATGCTTTAACATAGTTTAATTGCTAATGAGTCTTATTTTATGAGCATAAATGAACCTTCTAGGATGCCATTTAGAGTAATGAGAGTCTTAAATTAATATGTAATTAAGGCGTGATTTGGATGAGTCACCTTGGCAATATGTGGCTCTTGTTCATGACTATGAGTAGCAATTTTGGAATGTTGCATCATCTCTTTGATTTTTTTATTTTTTAATCCATCATTAGTTTGGTTGTTTACACTTGAAATGGTATTTTAAGATTAAGCCCGTTAGGCTAGACTGAAATTAATGAGTCATATTTTAATTAATTGAACTTTATAATTTTAATTTTAGAGTTCCGAAATAAGTTTTTATTTTAACAATTTAGCTAAAATAATAATGTCATTTTAATCATTTCTAACAAAATAATATTATTTTATTAAGTCGTTTTAAGATATAATTTAAGACATAACTTAATTCATTAATTACTATTTATATCCTAAATTGCAATTCTTATAATGTCTTTTATATCAATAAAATATGTAGCTGTTATCTTTTATTAGACCCTAAACATGCATTCTAAATATTTTATTTGATGAATCAATATTTTTTCATAAATAAAATTCAAGTAATATTGCAATTTTGGGACATTGGGTCATTTCAATACATTTTATTTTGATATTTTATTTGAATTCTTATAATTTTAAAGATTGTTATTTATTTTTATAATATTATATATCTATTACATAACTCTTTCAATTATATTCTGTTAATTTTTTATTTATATTTTAACATAAACATTATATTATAACTTAAAAATGTAATACTATATTGTTATGAATGAAAAATTATATATAATTTTTAGTTGTATTAATTTTTATATATTTTTTATAAAAATTAATACAACTAAATAAAGAGTAATTAATAATTTTTAAAGCATTAATCGCAATATATTTTACCCCATTTAGGGTTGATGTGATATCAAAAAAAGACAAATGCTTTGTGGATCTTTCTAGTTTTAGTCTTGTCATTCCAAAACACTAAGACTATATATATCACGAGGCAATAAAAAATACTTGGAAAGGTACTTACATGTACCTTACATGAAATCTCTTTGAATTGTTGGCAATATTTTACCTAATTCACTTATACATTCTGAACCATCCATGTGTTCTAAGTGACTTAAGATATTTAGACTTATGCTTCTTACATCCTAACATTCAATGAACTCCAAAAAGGGTTAGAAGAAAAAGGTAGGATTATTATCTTTTTTCAAGAGATCTAGAAGAGCTATATATAGGTAAGATTTCGATTTCGTTTTATTCAAATCGATTTAGACGGTTTAAGTCAGATAAAATAACGCTCTTAAACTTAATATAAAAATTTAATTAATTTAGGTTAAGGTTGAACTTTTCTAACAAGTAAATATTGATATTCATAAACATTTGGAGTCAAAATGCCCAATTATGGCCTTCTTCTTTATAGATCTCCAAGCGCTAGCTCTCTAAGAGTTTGTAATTAGTTTGCTATATCATTGGTATCCTTAGCAAAAATGTCAGAGGTTTGGTTTGACACAACCCGACTTAAAGGTTAACATTCAATTTAATTAGATTATGTGTTCAAACTTAATATAACAAATCCAAGTATAGGAGTATTGCTTAACTTAGGTTGAACGCAAATTTTTATTCATCTTATTATTCAACATAATCTGAGTTATTTAGGTCAATTTGAAATTCATTAGAATTCAGACTTTTTAGATTAATTAAAAATTGAATTGAACCCATATTCAAACTTATTTTTTGTAGATGTAAGTATGTTTAAAAACATATTCAAATCTATTAATTGGTAAGGGTAACAATAGGTCAGGTTGGGTCACGCCCAAGCCCAGTTTAACAATTTCTTCCCTCATTCGAATCGGCATAACTTCAAACCGTTTGCCTTAGTCTAATTTTTTTTTCAAACCAAAAATAAAAAGCAACTTCATTTTCACTAAATAATGTCATTTTTTATAGTTTGCGAGTCTTAGGGTCAAATCAAGTTTGAGTAGCTCGAGTTTAAACCCAATCTAAGGCTGTCAAAAAGGACTCGACCTTTGAATCTGAGTTGGACGAGACCGGGCTGATTACCAAGCCCACATGATAGAGCTCATTTTTACAAGACTTGACCCAAGCAATCTATTAACATCTCTAACACTTGTTGTCTGCGTAGGTTCATAGTCAGATCGACGACTCCAAGAGCCCTTATAAACTAGTTACTGGCACAAATAACATAAAAAATGTAACCAAAATTTATTGAAAAAAACAGCCCCGAAGATTTTGGACTAAAAGCAGTTCACAGTGATCATTGAATAAATTTCTTCGGCTTTAGTTGAATTAAACACACAGAATGTATTTGCACCTTAACGGTCTCAATTATCCAAAGCTGATGCCAGCTGACTGTAATTGTAATTGTAAGACACAAATACGCGACAAATGAACGGATAGAAAAGAATGAAAATCAAGAAGCAGAAATGACAAGAAAATAAGAAGAAACTCAACTTATGTCAACCCCTGAAACAGAAACCCCATTGTTGGACAAGATTTTGCTTGTTTAGGACTCCATTAGTACACTAAAAGCTTGGAACTTCAAAAGTGGAATAAGGGAAGCAAGTTTCGCAATCTTCGTTCATTGACAACGGTTTTGTTTTTATCATATAATTAACACAGCTTTCCTCTCGCCTATCCCTTTCCTGTCGCCATGATCCGAGAAAAGAAGCGAAAATCCAGCATCTTCCTTCCCATGGTCGCTGGAGAAACTCGACCCGAATTGTGACCTGGCCAATTGCCCGATCCGACTTGGCCCGAGTCGAACCTACTTGATTTTGCTCAACCCGACCCGTGACCCATTCTTTTCTGTTGGTTCGGATAAACGCGACCAGCTTTCCATCTACAAGCCACCCTTCCCACAAGTTGGGTCGGATTAGACCGAGCGACTTTAATCAAAATTGTCCCGAAACTCAAATCAACTTACGTCCAATCCAATTTGTAGCAGAAACTTTTTTGCCACCTCTAATTTTAGTTCAATATAAAAAAGAATTCAAATATCATTTGCTCTTGCCATTACTGTAGTCAAGAACGCTTATCTAAAGCCCAAAAGACTACATGTTAAGATGGGTCGATGATCAAAATCAGAGTTCTAACCCAAAATCTCGAAAACCCTTGAGCGCACTTTAGCAAAATTCTGCCTAGAATTTAGGGTTTAATGCTTGTTGAAACATGGTAGTGGGCGTCTGACTTTGATATATAGCACCACTCTACTTTGTTCGTGTCTGTTGCACGAACTCTGAGGCCTCAGAAAGTGGGAAAAGATAAAGATCTCCCAAAGAAACCCACCATAAGCGTGTCATTGCTAAAACGGCGAGGGAAGTTGGAGATAGTGGGCTTTTTGCAAAAGAGGATTAGTTTGTGCATGAAAGCATTAGAAACAATGGCTGAGGATCTTGCTGATTTCAAAATCATTAAGGAAGGGGCGGCTGAGATTCTCATGCACGCCAAAAATGAAGTCTTTTACAACAAAACCCAGGTGCCAAAAAGTTTTCTTTTTGTTGGTTTCTGTACTTGTTCATTCTTTGGGTGTGGAAGTAGTGAGGTTTCGGAGATGGGTTTTTCCTTTTGTTTTGTTTCGATACATTGATGATGATGAAAGAGAGTTGCTACTTTTTGCTACAGACCAGTGTAACAGTTGGGTTTTCGGACTTATTTGCTGCAGTTGAACATGTCTTGCTTTTGCTGGTGTTTAATTTTAAGCATCTTGTTGTAAGCTTGAATTGTTTGGCCTGGCGAGCGTTGGATTATAGATTTTGATAGTGGATGAAATCTATTTTCGAGAAGATATTTGCATGAAAATTTTTCACACAAGTGAAAAAACTTCAAACCTTTGGTTGATGATGCCGAACAGCCTAAGAGCAGCATGTCGGAAGTTTGAGCTCTTGAGAAATCTCAATTTACTATTATGCACTAATGTGGATGTGTTTTGCATAATTTGGTTGTGAATTCTTTGACATGTTCTAATCTAGAAAATTTGGACCTGTGATTTGTTTGTTCAATAATTTTGATGTTGCTTTCTTGAATTCTTCATGGTTGAAACTTGTACCTGTTCTTGAGTTTGTGTGAGAAGCTTGGCTTCAACAAAGAAACTGTTCTTCTTGTCTGATAATATAGTTCTTTATTGTTGGTTGGGCTTAAATTTGACATGTGTTATGGCTCTTATTTATACATTTTTTATGTGCTACGTGGAAATAACAAATACTTCCATCGTATGTTAATTGCAATATGGAGAGTATATGAGGTATTTTCATAACTGGGGAGAAGTACATGTCAGAAAATTTTCAGCAATAACTGTGCATACTTTATCAAATGTAGAAATTGAAACTGCTTATGAATGCTGCAACTAAAAGTGGGGAACTTCAAATTCAGTTTGCTGCAGGACATACCGTCATAAAGTTTCCGAGAGTGTACTCAATCTCAATCTTTTGTTTTGTTACATTGAAAGTCTTTTCTTTTGAAAAATTCTGAGACCTATTAATGAATTAACTCATGTGATCACGTATCTATTCATCAAGGTAGTCAAAAGCAGTTCTTACATTGCCCCTAGATATCAGGTTGT
The DNA here is from genome assembly GCA_027123815.1 of Erythroxylum minutifolium. Classification (NCBI taxonomy): domain Eukaryota; kingdom Viridiplantae; phylum Streptophyta; class Magnoliopsida; order Malpighiales; family Erythroxylaceae; genus Erythroxylum; species Erythroxylum minutifolium. The sequence goes on along the minus strand of JAOTJB010000001.1, from coordinate 29,651,056 downwards.
TTATGTGTTTTACATAAGACTGCACTCCATTTAATTTTTCATTCACGTGTCCCGGGGATTTGTTGCCAATCTTCAATGATTTTTTCTTAATAACAGTTGTTTCCTTGTGCATTAAGTGATTCTTCATAATGGAATTCTATAATGGTCAGGTAAACAACCGAGACATGTCTATTGCTGTCCTGAGGACGTTTATATCCAAGAGGAAAGAGGAACATGAAGCCATGCTCTCCAAAAGGGCACATTCAACTCAAAAAGTTTCAAAGAAGGATGCTTCTGGATCCAGTTTGGAAAAAGCATCAAGTGATTTTCTTGTGAATGGCAAATCCGACAGAGAATGTGAAGTGCTGGAAGAGATATCTCGGGATGTACCTTGTGATATATCAGATGAGCCAATGAAGACTATAGATGTGAAAGTTAGAAAGGAGCTCAAGCCTCCAAGAGTCCTCGAGGTCTCTCTCTCTCTCTCTCTCTCTCCTGGATTTGCAAGCACATTCGCACACACAGTCATACTTGCATGCTTAGACACATAGATAGGCGTGCAGTCAATGAAGACAGATCACTATTTGTTTTCCTATGCACTTTCATTGTCAAATTCCTGTAATTGGTTTTCTCAAAGAATTATCAACATATATAGTTTTTAGATAGTACAATATAGCTTGTAATTGCCTCGTTCTGGACGCCAGGCGTTATCAGCTTCTGGGCTAAGAGCTCTGAGATATGCTCATGAAGTGGAGGGGATCGGTCAAGTTGTGGCCTTAGACAATGACCAAGGTGATTATATTGTTATGCTATTGTCTGTTACATTCTAAAAGGATATCTGTTAACACATACATATTATGCTTTTCGTGTGCAAAATTCTAATAAATAACATAAGGAGTGGTATTTGGCCTGCGTGGCACATATCCATATTTAAAATGCAAAGTCATTATCTGTTATTTAGATGAAATGTAATTCAGCAAAATTATTCCACTGTTTTTGTTCTGCAGTCTCAGTTGAAGCTTGCAGGAGAAACATCAAGTTCAATGGTTCAGTAGCAATTTCAAAGGTGGAATCTCATCTGGTTGATGCTCGTGTTTACATGCTTTCCCACCCAAAAGAATTTGATGTGGTATGTGACTTTTACTGTGTGCTGAATTTATTTTCATTGAAAAATGATTTATTTGGATTTGAATAGGTTATATATTTCCTAAAATTCTTAAGTAGCAAGATTGATCTCTGGCGATATCTGCAACAACATAAGATTTGTTTGGTTATTTTCTTTCTTCCAGACTGCTTGAACTCTTACCTACTGCGTTATGCTGAAATAGCAATTGATCTGCTAATGCCCGGCTTTATGATTAGTAAGGAGCTTCATCTCACTCTCTTCTTGGTTGATATTTTTTCAGGTTGACCTTGATCCTTATGGGTCGCCTTCTGTGTTTTTGGACTCTGCTGTTCAATCTGTTGTTGATGGTGGCATTCTGATGTGTACAGCAACTGATATGGCAGTGCTTTGTGGAGGTAATGGCGAGGTTTGCTATTCCAAGTAAGAGGATATGCCCTTGACCTTTGTTCTTCTACAGTGATTCCAGATTAGTAGCTTATCTTTTGATGTTAACTTTGTGGAATCAGGTATGGCTCGTACCCATTGAGAGGAAAATATTGTCATGAAATGGCTCTTAGGATCCTCCTTGGCAGTATTGAGGTACTTCTATGTTCTTGAAAAACCAATGAAGAAGTCATGGATTTCAACCTTGATGAGGATCAATGCATCACATAACTATCAAGAATAAAAATTTATAGTTAAACTAACACCTCTACATAAAGTCCAATTTCATTTCAGTTTCTTCAACTCCTGTATTCTTGTAGGATTTCCCTGACAGGGTTGCAGGATGATTCTCATGTTCCATCATTTCCTCATAAAAAGATTCTTGAACAAGTATTTATCTCTTTTTCTTGTTCATTTTTGTGTGCAGAGCCATGCAAATAGATACAAGCGCTATATTGTTCCTGTTCTATCTGTCCAAATGGATTTCTATGTTCGTGTTTTTGTTCGCATTTATACGTAGGTGACTTCTGGTCTGATTTGTATGTGAGCTTGTGCATATTATTGGAAGATGGTGCTTTCTTTAGATGTTGACTGAAACTTGAAAGTTTTCTTGTTCCAGATCTGCAAGTGCAATGAAAAACACCCCACTTAAGCTTTCATATGTGTATCAGTGCACTGGTTGTGATTCTTTTCATCTTCAGCCTATTGGAAGGACTATCTCCAAGGTATTTGTTGCCATTATTTTCTGCAACTAGTTCTTTATATATTGGCATGCCCTTATGGTTTGAAAAAAATGAATTTTTAATAGTCTGCAATTACTTGGGACCACATCCCAAGTCTGTGACTCTGCGCTATGAGACCTTCTTTTGAAGAGCATATGATTTGGACATTTTGCAGATTACAGAGAGAAGAAAAAATTTTTAAGGCCGAGGGAACTTCTGTAGGATATGATTCTTCATTTATCCAATGGCTTATCTATATCTACAATATGCAGTCCAAGTTTTTTTTCTGAAAATTTTCATCTTTTTGTTCGTAGAGGTTCTCGTGTTCTTAAAGTTCAAGTTATCTACACACACAGTCATTTTGGTAGAAGTTATGCAACATGACCTACCGTAAGCATATAGCTTGGCAGTTTCAAGTTATCTGTTTACTTTTTCCTTTCTGGGATTAAAATAAATGAAAATTTTGTTGTTTTATCCGCTGTGTGTTCTAATTCAGACTGGCTTTTGCACTTATAACTTTTTTAGTAAACTTTTTGTACAGGGCAGAAGCATATTGATTTTTCCGTATTTGTTGAACATTTAACCTGGTAACCAAGCAAATTTGTATTTGGTGATTGATTAAGAATTATATTTATAGTCTGGTAAAAATGCAGCATAAAAGCATTTGGAAGTAATCAACTTACTTCCATATTGTATCACAACTTTGTTTTCTTACCTGCATTCTGATGTGAAAAATGTGATGATGATTTGTCCTCTGGTTTACCTTTCAGAATAACAGCGTAAGATATCTACCTGGGTTTGGTCCTGTGGTTCCTCAAGAGTGCAACGACTGTGGGAAGAAATTCAACATGGGAGGGCCTATATGGTCTGCCCCGATTCATGATCAAGAGTGGGTGACTTCCGTATTAGAAAATGTGAAATCTATGAAGGATAGTTATCCTGCCTATGATCGCATCTCAGCTGTGCTCACAACAATATCTGAGGTATTTTCTTATACTTTGCTTTGTCGGCTGAAAGTTCAGTTCCTTGGCCTTTTACAAAATATTGGCTTTGGCCAATCCAAATCAAAAGATGAAGGAAAAAGATTACAAAGTTATGTTTGATTGACGGGGCAGAACAGCCTTAATATTGACTTCTGGATTTTGTCTATGAAAATATAATTCCAGTCTCACTAGTGAATGACACACTAAACTTTATCTTCTTATTAGTTCCATGCTTTCGTTGATGCAGGAACTGCCTGATGTACCACTCTTTCTGAGTTTGCACAACCTTTGTGCTACACTAAAATGCACTTCCCCTTCGGCAGTAATTTTCCGATCTGCTGTGATAAATGCCGGTTACCGTATATCTGGATCCCATGTTAATCCATTAGGGCTTAAATCAGACGCTCCAATGCATGTCATTTGGGATATTATGAGATGCTGGGTAAAGAGTCATCCCCTCACTTTTTCATTTATTTTTTGTTATTTTTCTTTCCGTAAAAACAAATAAATTCTTGGAGTAAAAATTCCTTCCATTGTTTAAAAATTTCTCGAAACTGTTTTCTCCTGCAGCCAATGTATTTTGAATTATCAGGTATATGATTTTTTTCATGTAGGTCAAAAATCATCCAGTAAAAGCTCAAGCACCTGATCAGCCAGGAAGCGTGATACTTGCCAAAGAACCAATTCTACAAGTACATCACACCTCCTTAGTTTCTTCAATTTTTTTCTTTGAAATTGGATATTGCCACTTTGTGGAAAGTGGAAAACATGAGCCACTCGCACCTCCACACGTGTACAGCAATTTGTGTTATCCTAATGAGTGGCTTGTTCTCTTTCTGCCTTCTTGTGAGCAGGCAAATTTTGCTCGTGCCGTTGCTTCTCTTAGCAAAGCACAAGCCAAGAAGGTTGCACGTTTCCTTCCAAATCCTGAAAGACACTGGGGACCGAAACTAAGGGCAGGTCGTCAAATTACAGACAAGCACATTTCTCTTTTGGGTCCGGAGGTAGTAAATGGGCATCTTAGCCACAAAAATGGTGAAGAACCTGACGCCAAACGCCAAAAGACGGAGGATACGGCAAATCTTACTTCAACTTCATAGTCACTGGACTCGTTTCTCACCAATTCTTCTTAGTCTCCTTCATGCTTAAGAGGTTCTGCATAGCTTGCAAAGATCAGCCAAATTTCATTGCTGTCAAATCCGATTCTGGTATATCTAGAAGCAAAGTTTCGGCCAACCAGTTTTGAGTTACGGAAATGTGATTAACTATGCAAATACAAGTTGATCATTTTCATTTATCAGAATCTTTTGTATATCGCCCGTCGACATGAATGTGTCGTGAAGCTGATTATTCACACATCTTCTATCCATTGTGAAGAACATTGTGAAACTGAAGTTGCAATATTGTTTTGTCTCAGTTTGATTTCCTTGAAAGAGTCGAAGCAAAGAGTTTAAACTTCATTTGTGTTTACCATTTCGGCTTATAAGTGGTGGGTTGTGAAGAGAATAGTTTTGGTGTCATTTTCATTGTACTCAGAAGCCAACGTGGTGCAAATCAAGTTGATATAAAAACTTTTAGAAAACAATATCTCACTGTAATCATAAAAGGGTTTTGGAAATCACTCCCAAGAGACTCAGAATCACTTGAGACAATTGATATGGGTTTTCAAAAGACAACTTCCTTTAATTACTGCAATTTGGGGCATATGTAGCCATTACAACTTGATAATTCCTACAAATAAGCAACTTAACAAATGTGGAACTTAACTTCTAACTATATGGGATGTTTCTACTAAAACATGACATAGTCAAGAATCACCCACCACAAGCAATTCCTATAAGCAAGGGAAATAACAGAACAGAGGATGTGTGGCTTCATGCATGGTCACGTGCAGTGACACCTTCAAAATGCATCAATACCTTCCCCACTGAAACTCGACTCCGGCAAGTTTTGTGAAATTGAGACGTTGTATCTCGTGAGCCTGTTACCACACAGCTTCAGAAATTGGCTTTTTGGCCCAACGGACTAAGAACTCCCTCTCCTTGTAGATACAAACTGATGGTCAAGAATGGCATCCACATTGTCGAGATTTGAAGGGGTTACATGGGTGGAGCTGAATCCATAGGTACACTGTTCATGAACTTCGAGGCCCTTGTATGATGTCAGGTCTTCAATATTGAAGATTGGGCTAAAAGATTACTCTGGTGAAAGGTCGATCGAATACGCATTGGACCCCAACTTTCCGGAGGGAACCGTTCAGGTCGAAGTCGGATCAATACTTTATCGCCAACATTGAACTGGACTTTTTTTTAATGCAAATTAGCACGAGCGGCATATTCTTCAGTATTGTTTGCTATTCGCCTTCTAATATCATCATGTAGCGTAGTGATGTAACTAGAAAAATCCATGCCTGCTTCACTGACTCTAGAAGGCAATGGAAGGGGACTGACGTCAAGTGGCGTTCTAGGATTAAACCCACAGACGATGGAGAAGCGTGTGCTTCCCGTAGTACGATTGACAGAATTGTTGTAGGCGAATTCAGCTTGTGGTAGAACCAAATCCCAGCTGGTTGTGTACTCTTGAGTTAGACAACGAAGTAAATTTCCAAGACTACGATTTGTCACTCCGGTCTGACCATCCCCAAAAGGCACTGGAAAAAGAGAGCTTTGTTCCCATAATAGCCCACAAAGTCTTCCAAAAATAGCTAACAAACTTCATATCCGGATCAGAAACAATAGAAGCAGGAAGGCCATGTAAACGAACTATTTCTTTGAGGAAAAGAGTAGCAATGTGAGATGCATCAAAAGTTTTCTTACAAGGCACAAAATGGGACATTTTTGAGAACCGATCTACCACAACCATGATAGAATCATGATGGCGGAGAGTTTTGGGCAGTCCTAAAATAAATACCAGCAGGTTGTTTAGTTCCCTTATTCAGTTGACAAATGCAGCACCTATCAACAATTGTATGGACGTCATGACGTATCCAAGGCCAATAGAAACGGTCTGCAACCAATGCCAAAGTCTTGTCATAACCAAAATGGCCAGCGAGACCACCACCATGCAATTCTTGAAGAATGAATTCCCTCATGGAACGTTTTGGAACGCAGATACGAGAGTGCCAAGTAAGATACCCATCTTTGATTGCAAAACCAGAATGAAGACCAAGTAATTTTGAAATCGTCATCTGCCGCATATTGTATTTTCATAGCTTCAAAACCAGTAGCATTGGAATGGAAAATTGTGAGGATGTGTGGCCGGCGACTCAATGCATCAGCTACTTGGTTTTCTTTGCTAGCTTTATGACGTATAACAAAATCAAACTGCTGAAGTACGATCAAACAATCCAGCATAGCTTAGCACTTAATCTGGTTTGGCAGTCAAGATGTTTGAGGGAATCGTAATCGGTGAATAAGATAAAATTCACGGTGGACCAGATAAGGACGCCAATGTTTCAACGTCTGGACCAAAGCATAAAACTCAAGTCGTAAGCTGAGTAATTTTGCCTCGACTCATTGGGTTTCTCGCTGAAATATATATATTAGGTGGGCAATTTGAGAAATACAAACAAATATATTAGATGGTCAAAATTACTTTATGTATTATATTTATATAATATTTCAACTTACCAAAAATATTTTATTAAATAAAATTGAATCGATTTAATAAAAAAAATTGAATTGGTTAATTTTTTAATTCGAATTTTAACTTTTTAATTTAGTTAATTTTAATTTTTTGTTAAAAACTGATTGATTTATTAATAATCGGTCAATATTTATAAATTAATCGAAATTTATGAATTAAAATAAACAAATTAATTTTAATTTAGTAGTTTTTTTACTTAATTAAACTCTAATTGTATGATGACAACTTTCTTTAATTTCATTTTTAAAAATTTTATCCAATTTTTAAACTCATTTTATAATATTTGGTAATT
>JAOTJB010000001.1:29598837-29612364 GCA_027123815.1 Erythroxylum minutifolium | reverse complement strand
TTGTTCATCCGATCATGTAACTGCTCTTATACCACGTGCATATCATGAGCCTCAGTTACGCATTTAGAATTGAACGTGAAAGAGAATGAACGATGAAAACATGAAAAATACCTGATTTCAGTTCCATGACTTTCAACTAGTTTTTTTAAGCCGAAACAAGTCTGATTTCTCGACAACCTTCGCAAAAGTTGATCACTAGAATTTCGTTAACATCTCTATGCAATTTTATGAAAACATCAACCTCTAAATGGGTCAGAGTATCTTTACGTTCATTAATAAATTAAGCAACTACATGAGACCTTAACCTTATATATATAGCTTCCATATTAGGTTTTCCCATCATAAGCCTGATATGGGTCTGGTCTACACTAATTATGGTCCATTTTTTTAGACTTCATCCCACTAATCTAGATCCATTATTGGGTCACTTTATTATCTTTATCTTAATCAAATTTATGTAAATTAACTGATAAATTATTAAAAATAGATAAAATACAATCAATTGTTGCCCACCAAATAGGAAAATTTCTAATAGGTGGTTCTTCTTTGTGTTCTTTCTACAAACTCTTTCTATTCATTACTTCTTGATGCATTTCCTCTTAACAACATAATTCTAGATGGAACATTCAATTATTTAAAATATTATAAGATTAAACTTTAGCCTGGGAAGATTAAAGTGCAATTGATTGGCAAGATTCTTTCTTTCTTTACTCTTCTTTTTTAATTTTCCTTTTTTTCAATAATGGGGTTACAGGGTTTTATAGAATATATAATTTCATCTCCTTAATCTTATGGTTTTCATATTTGGCATGAACTGTTGCCCTAGAACTTATTCTAAGCATATTTGATCATCAAGCCTTACAAACTCGTAGCATGATCGCCTTTTTGGTTTAGTGAAATATATATTAATCTGTAAATTGACTTTGCATTGTACAGGAGCATGTAAGTCATTACCCTATTGTAATTGACTCTTTGCTTAACTTATTAATGCAAGAAGGGGTATGATATTTTGATCAACATGTGGAAGAAATATGATCTACTTAAGAAATCCATTTCTCACTATTCATCATATGCTGGACTTGATTCCATGCACATTGTCTGGAGTGAACCTAATTCTCCATTAGATTCTCTTGTTCAATTTCTAAACAATTGTTTACAGAGAAACTCTATAGGTGTGAGGAAAGTTGAATTGGTATTTGATATAAACAAGGAAGACAGATTGAACAGTAGATTTAAAGAAATCAAGGATTTGAAAAATGATGACGTTTTCTCAAGTGATGATAAATCATATTTCCTTGCTCCTTAGTGGAGTTTCTTTCAATGTCTGGTGAAGTGCCCCAAATTTGATGGTGGGGTTTGTCCAGCGTATACATCGAGTCGACCAATCTTTATCAAGTTCGTTTTCTTTTTGTGACTTCTGTTCCAACAACATCCCACCCATCTAAATTTTCTCTCTCCCAATTATTTTATGGTTGGATGTTAACAGAAGATTTGAAGTGATGTTTTATCATTATCTTCTATTTTAGTTATTGTTTATGTTAGTTCTTTGATATTCTCATAATTTTTTGTTTTCCCTAAAATTTACCGTATAGCTTGTTAATAGTCAGTGGCCTTTTTTCCAAACGTGTTGTAAAAATTGACTGGATTAGAGCAGGTTCGCAACTAAATAAGACTAAAGGAATAGTAATGAATGGACACATTTTACGTGGAAAACTCCTAAATGAGGGTAAAAACTATGGGCAAGGATAGAAGAATTTTACTATTGAAAAATTGGAGAATTACAAAGAGAAAACTAGACCCACAAAAATACACAAAATATTTGTCTCTCCTTTTTTCTCTCTCTCACCCCTCACGTCTCTATTTTTCTACTTATCGGATCATTCTCTTTGTTTACCTCCTTCCTATTTATAGGTAGGAGAATGAAGGGGTGGTTGGACAAATTGGCCAACCTTCTTTGTTGTCTTATTAAGCATGTCAAGCACTGAATTTCGGTGCCTAACGTGCCAACCAAGTTTGACAATTCTCCCACTTGAAGATTTGATTGAGAATCAACCATATCTTCACACAATTCTTTCTACCTTGCTGCTTCATATTGCTTACGTCTCTATCAGGCCACACGAGAATCAACATCATAGAAACTTGTTAACGTTGATTGCTTTTGTCATAAAATCTGCTAAGTTATTCATGGTATGAATTTTCTGAATATCCACCATTCCTTTTTCCACTTTCTCATGAACGAAGTGGTATTGAACTCAAATATGTTTTGTCTTTGAATGAAATGTTGGATTCCTTGCAAGATGTAAAGCACTTTGGTTATCACAAAATAGAGTAATATTCATTTGTTTATACCCAAGTTCCTCTAACAATACCTTCAATCACGGTGTTTCTTTACTGGCTTATGTAGCTGCTACATATTCTGCTTTTGTTATTAACGTAGCCACAACTGACTGCAGTTTTGAAACCCAGCTTACAACTCCTCTAGCTAGTGTAAACACATATCTTATAGTGGATTTACTTTTATCAAGATCACTTGTATAATCAGCATCAACATATCCTTTGATAGTAAAATCTAATCCTCCATAACATAATGCAACATCTGAGGTTTCCTTGATATATCTAAGAATCCGCTTAACTGTATTCTAATGCTCTCGACCAGGATTCGCCATGTATCGACTAATCACTTCTACTGTATGTGCAATGTTTGGTCTTGTACAAATTATAGCGAACATTACTTCTGATGCATATGGTACTCGGGACATCTCCATCCTCTCTTTTTCATTGCTAGGACTTATACTTGAGGATAACTTGAAATTAATAGGAAGAGGGGTATAAATTGACTTACAATCTTATATGATGAATCGCTGTAAGATCTTCTTCAAATAACTCTTCTGAGAAAGCCAAATCTTCCTATTATTTCTATCTCGGTGATTTTGCATCCCTAGAATCTTACTTGCTGGTCCCAAGTCATTCATTTCAAATTCCCTAGTCAACTATACCTTCAATTCTTTGATACAATCATTGTTGGGGCCTGCTACCAATATGTTGTCAACATACAACAGTAAGACTATAAAATCATCTTTCTTAAATCTCTTGAAATATACACAAGGGTCTGCATTCAGTCTGCTGTATCCAAAGCTCATGATGAAGGAATCAAATCTCTTATACCAACACCTTGGTGCCTGCTTTAAACCATACATAGATTTGTTCAACCTACAAACTAAGTTCTCTTTTCCTTTTTCTTCAAAACCTGCTGTCTGGAGCATATAAATTTCTTCTTCTAGATCTCTATGAAGAAATGCAGTTTTCACATCTAATTGCTCAAGATGCAAGTCAAATGTAGCACACATTGCTAGAACTACTCGAATTGTAGTGAGTCGAACCACAGGAGAAAATATTTTGTTAAAATCAATACCTTCTTTCTGAGCATATCCTTTTACCACCAATCTAGCACGATATCGCTCCACTTGATCACCACCACTTCGTTTGATCTTGTAAACCCATTTATTGCCAATGGGCTTTCTTCCTTGTGGTAATGATACCAGCTCCCATGTCTTGTTCTTATGCAGAGCTTCAATTTCTTCCTACATTGCTGCCATCCACTAAGATGCATCTGAACTGTTCATTGCTTCTTGAAGAGTTAATGGCTCTCCGTCCCCAATTAAAAGACAATATGCAATATTGCTCTCCATAATATAATTTGAGTGCCAGCTCAGTGCTCTTCTTATGATAGTTGTTCTCCGAGTATCTGAAACATCATATTCGACTAGTTTTTTATCCTCGTACTCCAGTGTAGCTTTAAAAGAAACATTTTGATCAAATTCCCTTTCCACCTGTACTTTTGTAGTCTCTGGATTCTGTTGTACTGTGCCAACATTTTCTGCTTGCTCTTGATCCTTATCTTCCATAAAGATAACATCCCTGCTGATAATAATCTTGTGGGCAGTGGGATCTCACAGACGATACCCCTTTACTCTGTTAACATATCCCAAGAAAATACATCTTCTAGATTTGGATATAACTTAGTAGTTTCTTGGGCATTGAACATCACACAGGCAAGACTTGGATGTTGGAATAATCCACTAATTTACCAGTCCACATCTCTATCGATGTTTTCAACTCAATTGCAGTTGATGGAGCTCGATTAACCACATAACAGGCAGTATTGACTACTTCTGCCCAGAATTTCTTATCTAAGCTTACCGTTCTTAACATCGCTCTTGTTCTTTCCAACAGAGTTCTATTCATCCGCTCTGCTGCTCCATTTTGTTAAGGAGTGTATGCCGTCGTGAACTGCCTTTTGATGCCTTCTTGCTTGCAAAATTCATCAAATTATTTACCATTATATTCTCCTCCATTATCTGACTATAAACACTTGATCTTCTTTTCAGATTCGAGTTCTACCCGTGCTTTGTAAATTTGAAAATTGGAAACACATCTGCCTTCATCTTGATAGGAAACACCCAACATCTCCTCGAATAATCATCAATGAATGATACAAAGAAATTTGCTCATCCTAGGGACGTAACTGGTGCTTGCCATACATCAGAGTGAATCAATTCTAGAATTTCTTTACTTCTGAACTTTGATGTATTGAATTTCAATCGATGCTACTTACTTACAATGCAATGCTCACATAAAGGTAGTGATACCTTTGTGGGACCTGGAAGTAGATTCTTCTCTGTAAGTATTTTCATTCCTTATTCTGAAATATGTCCAAGCTTTCTATGCCACGTCATTGCTGATTTGTTATCTAGACTAGTCACCGCAACAGATGCCTCTCCTTCTTGTAAAGTTACTTTCTTCAGCATGTATAGATTTGCAACAATCTTCTTTGCTTTCATAAATACTAGCGCTCTTTTAATCATTTTTATGATCTTGTTTTGAATCTCAAATCTGAAATCAAGATCATCCAGTTATCCTACAGACAGCAAATTATTCTTCAGGCCCTCCACATGTCACACTTTTTCAATAGTCTGAGTTGTCTCATCATACATCTTTAGCTTGATGGTGCCGATACCAACGATCTTCAGAGCTTGATCATTGCAGCTATACACAGATCCCTAGAGACAGATTCATACTGGTGGAACCAGTCTTTTCGAGAGATCATATGAAAAGTAACTGCTGAAAGAAGCCATACATCATTAAATATTCTCTTTCCTCCAATAGTCGTTGCCACTTCACAGACCATTGCACATCCATCATCTGAAGTAGTTGCCGCATTTCCTTGAGGGATAGAATCTTTCTTATTTAAATTTCAACAATCCTTCTTCAGGTGTCCTTTCTTGCCACTATTGTAGTACTTGAAATTCTTCTTACTCCTGAATTTTGATCTACTATGACTATGGCTCCTACTCGGGCCACGTTTTATTGATCTTCTTCTCATCACTGCCAAGGCCTCCGCTTATTGCAAATTTGCCAGCCTGTCTTCCTTAATTTTGTGCCGACTTTCTTCTTCCAGAATAGCAGCTACAATATTGTTGAAGACTGGTGTGTCTGTATTGTTTGTTAAATTGATGATGAGTTGATAATACAAATATGGTAGACTTTGGAGTAGAAGTTTCGCACGCTTACTTATCTCTATTGTGTGTCCCAATGATGTGAGTTGGGAAAATAGAGTATTTAAAGTATTTAAGTGCTCCTTCACCGAAGTGGATTTTGCCATACGTAAAGTGTATAATTTCCTCTTCAGAAAAATTTTGTTGTGGAGTGATTTGGCTTCGTATAATTTTGTGATGTGATCTCAAATCTCTTTTGCCGTCTTCTTCTTCTCTATGCTTGACAACACCCCATCTGTTAGTGCCAGATGAAGATTTGCAATAACATTCCCGTTCATCTCATTTCACTTGTCATTTGTGACTCCAATTGGCCGTTCGTTAATGGCCGCTAGACAATTATCTTTTCTCAAGATAGCATTCATCTTCAACTTCTACAACGAGAAATTACTCCCATTGAACTTTTCAATATCAAATTTTGCTGCCATTGCTTTTATCACGAACAGAATTTAGCTCCCACTATTTCACGTGAATAGTACTTGCATGTATGAACAGTACCTGTATATGTGAATAGTACCGTATGCATGAATAGTACCCAGGTAAGTTCCCAAGAAGAGAGGTGCGTCATAAACAGACACTCTTAAGTACCAAGTCTTTCCTTAGCCAGAACTTTCCTAGACATGTACTTCCACATTACCACACCAAAGCTCCACCGCACCAAATGAACCTTTCTCAAGAAACTTTTTTTTTATGTGGAAGATCAGTCAAAATTGTGACCACAGAGCATACTCTGAATTTTCAAGAAAAAACACACATTGGCTTTGATACCACTTGTTGTGAAAAATTAACTGGATTAGAGCAGGTTCGCAGCTAAATAGGACTAAAAGGAATAGTAACGAATACACAGATTTTACGTGAAAAACTCCCAAATTAGGGTAAAAACTACGGGCAAGGATAGAAGAATTTTACTACTGAGAAAATTGGAGAATTACAAAGAGAAAACTACACTCACAAAAATACACACAATATTTTTGTCTCTCTCTCTTGATTATCTCTCTCACCTCACTTCTCTCTTATAATTTTGCACTCTCTGCCCATCTGCGCTCTTCATTCAAATAGGCAGGAGAATGAAGCTAGGAAGATATGGGGCCAGCCATATTATTTGTTTTATTAGGCATGCTACCAGCCTCCAATATTGACAAAAACCTTCATAAAAATCAACCTTTTGTACATACAAAAGCAGTAAAGTCATGAAATTGTCCATTAAAGGAATGGCACATCCATACATCTCCTTGGAGATCATAGGTGTCAAGCATCAAGGCTCGAGCTCTGTTCTGTTAACAAAATTACACAAAGTTTCGATTAACAAAATGGTTTATAAAACATAAGATAACGTTAAAGAAAGGATTTATAAGAGAAATAGCATACGTTTAGTTGGTAAGTGATATTATCTTCTTGATTTGTAAATGTGAGACGAGGGACTCCAATGTGAGATGGATATCCATCAATGGCATAAGCGTTATGGGTCGTCAAGAATGCATATTTGTTGAAAAGAAGAGAATTGTTCTGCAAAGAAGAAGTTTTTTTTTGGAAATTTTAAAGGAAATATATTACCAAAGCTAGAAAACTATATAGAATCCCATTACAAGGATAAAAAAAACTAAATTATGACATCATAACTATACTACTAGGAACAGATATTAAAAAACCACAATATGTCAACTAAAGTAACCAATTGGTTCTAAGTTCCTGACTAATAGTATCAAGGTTTCCTTTGGCTACGAATAGTTCTCTGATCAGATTGACAATTGTGGCAGTAAGCTCATTCCTACGCTGCTCCACATCCTGATAAATGCGACGATTCCTTTCCCTCCATATGTAGTATATCACCATCTGGAACGATGTTTGGATGATGAGACCATCTCTTAGCCCAGGTTTGGATATCCATATAACCTCATGCAAAACCTCCACCCATTCATAGGAAACAATATGAACCCCTAAGAATTGCAAGATTCTGCTCCACACCACTTTAGTATAAGGACAAACAAAAAACAAGTGATTATGACTCTCATTTGCCTGTTTACACAACACACATATGGGATCATAATTGCCAAACCAACGATCCTTGGTGCTCAACCTATTTTTAATAGCAAGCCACAAGAAAATAGCAGATTTAGGGCTGAGTACCTGTCTCCATACCAAATTAGCCCATGGGACTACATCATGCGGCCCCCTCACTATCCCATGTGCCAATTTGGTTGAAAACTCCCCTCCATTATTGGCCATCCACATCCATCTATCCTGCTGATTACGAAAATGCATTCCACCCACATATTGAGCAAGTAAGTGGCCATATCTACATTCCAACAGTCGTGTCCTCTCCCTACTTACCTATGCAACCGTAGCAACTGTAGGGATTCAGTTTCTAAGGATAAGTAAATTATTTTGACACCATAATGGACTAGCTTCATGCCAATTATCAAACCAGAAATTTGTGTCCTCTCCATTCCCCACCTGGCTTTTAATGAAAGGATAAATCATGTCACGTATTTGCAACACACTTTTAAAAATCCAAGATTGTTCATACCTTAATTGAAGTTGCCAAAAACTTTGCCTATGTAAGCTATATATCTGCACCCACTTGACCCACTTCGCTTCTTTATCCACAAATAATCGCCATATTCTCTTTATAAGGAAGAATCTTTGCATTTGCTTGATCGAGATTATTCCCAAACCCTTATGTCTTTTAGGCACGACAATATCACTTCATTTGATTTTTGCTCCTTTGCAACTATCATGCTTACTGGTCCATAAGAAGGATTTTATTATCCTAAGAAGGATTTTATTATCCTCTCTATGTCCTTGATAACCCGCTGAGGAATTACTACATGAGCAGCCCAATGAACATGCATGCTATTCAACACTGAAACAATGAGAGTAACTTTAGCAGCAAGGGATAAAAATCAATTCTACCAAGCATTGATTCTAGCTTTAAGTTTATCCAACAACGGTAAAATTTTAGAATATTTAGGTTTACCTGGGGTGATCGATACTCCCAAATACCTGAACGGTGCTTGCTGAATTTGTAACCCCACCAACCTAGTAATCCACTCCATATTCTAAACATCAGAGGATATAAAAATTCCACTCTTCTGTACATTCATTTTCATCCCGTACCATTGAATAAACACATTCAACAAATTCATCATCGTCGATAACACATGAGGATCGACTTTACATAATAAAATCACATCATCTGCATATAACAAGTGGGATAACTGCAACTCACGGCATCTATAATGATATTGAAACAATCCATTGCATTCCACCATACGAGTCAATAATCTTGAGAGACCTTCCATCGCCAAAGTGAAAAGGTAAGGGGATAGAGGATCCCCCTGTCGAATGCATCTCTTGATATTAAAGGTTTCGTCAGAATCCCATTAATCAGAATACTCATGGATGGAGATTAGATACATTGAAGTATCCAATGACAAAATCGATGAGGCATTCCAATTGCTTCCAAACAACTCCTCAAATAATTCCAACCGATCGTATCATATGCTTTATAAAGGTCAATCTTAATTGCACAACTATTAATCTTCTTTCCAATATGATAGTCACCTAGCAACTCTTGCAACAACAAAATGTTATCCCCAATACTTCTTTAGGGACGGAAAGCCCCTTGAGATTTACTAACCACCTCAACCAATACTGCTTTCAAACGTTAAGCTAGAATAGAGGCTATGATCTTATACACGGTAGAGCAATAAGAAATTGGGCGATAATCGGTAATCCGTGTAGGTTGCTCTTTTTTGGGAATCAAGCACAAGTGGGTGTGATTTATCTCCTTCAACAGCTTACCAGAAGAAAAGAACTCTAGCACCGCTTCAGTTAATAGTTGTCCTGTGATATTCCAAGTTTTCTGGAAAAAACCCAGCCAAATACCTATCAGGACCTGGAGCTTTGGAGCTATTTAATCAAAATAAAACCTCTTTCACCATTGCCTGCACTATCAGTATTGCCCATAAGATCCGAAAAATAATTTGTAATATGCCCAGCAAGTTCTTGGTAACCACTGATTACATTACCCCGATCATCCTTCAGTTCGGTGATGGTATTAATATTACGCCTTGCCATGATAGATGCATGAAAAAACTTAGCATTTATATCACCCTCTTGTAACATGATTGTCTTGCCTTTTGTTTAAGAATTAAGTCATGAAGTTTCAAAGCTTCTTGATATTTCCTCATCTGATTAACCTCAAGCATTCGTAACTGATCATTGAGGGGATCTCTATAGCATTCCTTCTGTATTTCGATTAACTCATTACTCAGAACCTGAAAATTATGCGTCCTCTGCTTATTAAAATCTTTTACGGCTCTTTTGGCAATTCTCAATTTCTGCATTAATTGAAAGGCCTTGAATACTTTGACTTCCATCCTCCAAACCTGCGTAATCATCTCCATAAAACCCTCTACCCGGAGTAGTCCATTAAAAAATCGAAATGCTGCCCCTAGCCTAGGCTTATCACACAACTGTCGAATGATAATAGAAGCATGATCAAAAAATTCTGGTTCTCCGAATTCAGCTGATGCATAAGGAAAAAAACTTAGCCATCGATGATTTACCAATGCTTGATCAAGTTTCTTTCTAATGAACATATGAACATTTTGTTTGTTTTCCCAAGTGAACCATCGTCCATGGCCTCTAAGATCCACCAAATTCGTGTTATGAAAGAGCTTATTGAGTTCATCTCCCGAACTCCCATGAAACCTCGCTCCTCCCTCCACTTCTGCAAAGTTGTGACAACAATTAAAATCTCCAACTACCAACCACGACCCGCATCCCATTCCGTAGCTCCACTAGTTCTTCCCATAAATTTGCTCTTTGGAAGGCAAAATTCGACGCATAAATTAGTGTTACCTTACACTAGAACTTACCAATCAACCCACACTGTAAATGCATAAATTGGTCCCCCATCTTGAGTACTCTAATTCCCACAAAATTTGAATTATACCAGCAGATTATTCAGCCATTATAATGATGATTGTGGTTAGAAACAAAGCTCCATTTAGCCCCCCAAAAAGCTAATCCCTTCTAATCAGCATTGGCCTTTATTTTAGTTTCGAGAAGTCCTACCAAAAAAGGTTGTTCCTTCGCAACCAACTGCTGCACCATCCGCTTTTTAAGGGGGTCATTTGGACCCCTTGTATTCCATACAATTAGCGACATTATAGATGGTAGCTAAAAAAGACACTTAGGAGACATGAGCCCTTTGAACAAACTAGGCATTAACATAATTGAATTGCCTGTTAGGTTGAGTTTATATAAGTAGAGCTTTTATTAGTAAAGTTTTTTTTGAAGATCTTTTTTAAGAAACGAATTCACTATATAACTGTCATTTAAAAAAGAGCTTTTTTGAAAAGCTTCATACAATAGACTGCTTAATAATATAAAAATAAAAAATACTTTTAATTATATTTTATTTTATAATAAAAATTATTTATGCATATAAATATTATTTAAAATTGATTGATTGATTGGTTGTCTAGATCCTTTCACTCTTCTCGCTTTCTTTGATTTGTCTTCAAGCATTCTATTTACGTGCATTATTGGTGCGAATATTCATGTTTTTTATAAATAGTGCTTTGCTTTGAGAATTTAATTTATTCTAATTAATAAAAACACTAATAAAAGTCGAATTTTCCATGATGTTACTTTATGTTTGTCAAGGCATTGTTATTTGATATATATATTAATTTCCCTAATATTTTTAATACTGAAATATTTTATTATATTCTTTTTATTTTATGCTTTAATCTAAAAAAATTAAAACGTAATAAGCTATTCTCATTTTTATAATTTATGTGGATTAATTCATATGATTTACTCACATATAGAAAAGTATTAAAAATGTAACTCTACTTTTAGTGAAAATATTATGTTTTTATAAACATCGGTACTTAGACTGAATATATTTACACTATTAATCATTTTCAACTTTGGTGTGGTCCATTGATTAAAAAAACCTAACAAAGAATGGGAGTTTGTTATTATTTTTCTTTAACCAATTAAAATTCCACTTGATGATCAATTTCTTCTACCTTTCTTCTTTATTTTGATACATAATTTATCTTTTATGATTTATCGACTATAACAATATAATTTCCCCTTTGGTAAGAACTTATATCCTTTATTTTAATAAATCTCTCTCTCTCTCTATGTATATATATAATATTAAAATTGCATAAAATGACAACATATTAATTAAATTATATAGACTGTGGAGCGAGATAAAGTTTACGCGTGCTTAACCTTTGGGTTGGAACACCCTGTCCTATTAGGGTATTTCAATCTTGTACTATTTAATTTTATTCACATATTTATGTAAATTTTATATAAATGTGTTTATAAAATTTAATGAAACAGAGCAAAAATTGATTAACCAGATCAATGAGCTGTTTCTTGACTTGTGGCTGGTTATTTTCTGAGCAATGACTTTCACTATTCCCACGTCAAATCTTCTATTATAATTATTCTGTTCCAACCTTATTATATTAAATCACATCTATATATTTATGTAGAACTCACGTAAATGTGTGAATAAGATTTACTAAATATGATAAGAGCACCATAACCAAAACGGGAGATCTGATGTTCACTTTTCCATCTTATAAGGATGCAAGATCAGCTTATTTATGGGAAACATGTTTCAGGTTTTGCAGCGGAGAAAAAGGGTGGGATATTTTTGTTATTATACTGAAATCATGATAAAGTTTTGTTGACGAAAATTGTATTATAAATATGATTTTATATTTGATATTGCACATCCTTAAATGTCCAATTTTTATAATATTAAATATTAAATATCAATAGAAATAGAAAGAATTTAATTTTTTCTTTTCCTTTTTTAGATTACATTCATCTTATAAGAAATTAATAATATAAGTTATTAATTACAAGGA
This sequence comes from Erythroxylum minutifolium, assembly GCA_027123815.1. Taxonomy (NCBI): domain Eukaryota; kingdom Viridiplantae; phylum Streptophyta; class Magnoliopsida; order Malpighiales; family Erythroxylaceae; genus Erythroxylum; species Erythroxylum minutifolium. The sequence continues at coordinate 29,599,904 of JAOTJB010000001.1, read as the reverse complement.
CGAATTTATATAAAGCATTATAAACAACAACAACACTAGGTATAAAAGTATAATTCATAATTTATTACCTCAAAATTTTATATTATGATATAATATATAAAAATTCATTTAAATTTGATTTAATTTGTCCAATTTTTTAAATATTTCATTAATATTGTTACCTTATATAAAAATATATAAAAAAATTATATATAAAAATTAAGGTTTTGTTTTCAAAACGATCAATTCAACAATTTAGTCTCCAACGTTTAAACTTAATTTTGGTTTGAACCTTAATATTTTAGAGTGTTCATAATAGACCATAACCTTAATAATTTTGGTTTGAACCTTAATATTTTAGAGTGTTCGTAATATTTGAAAAATGTTCGAAATAGCTTATAACTGGACGAAACAAAAAGTCTAACTTCATCAATTATTCCATCTAAGCATGGGCTATTTTAAACGTTTTTTAAATGTTAAGGTTTTTATGAATGTTCTGAAATATTAAGGTTTAACTTAGATTTTAGTATAAACTTTGAGAACAAAATTGTTCTTTTTAACATTTTGTAATAAAGATATGATGTATCTAATTATATATAAATTCACATAAATGTATCCAAATTTCTTTTAAACCTTCTCAAAACCCTTGAGAGTCCCAAGAAAACTCGACTTTTAACACTATACGAGTTCCTTCTTGTTGCATGTGAAATTTATTTGTTTTCTGTTGCTTTTTCTTCGTCAGATATGTCTTGAACCTCTTATGTCAAACATTGTCAGTCTGCATGAAGTCAGAGGCTGCTCAGTTATCAGTTTTGTAATGCTTTTCCCTTTCGGTCTGACAGGGGATTTTAAAAATCGCTAGAAGTTGCACCCCGTTCTTAGTACTATGGTCGTGCGTGATGTGTCGTGATTGATTCTTTACGTGATTGATTCTTCTTTCCATTAGACTTTCACAAGTACTTGGAATTGAAAGAGATCCAAACTTTGTGATTGTCTTGAACATTTCTCGACTGGAGGAGCTTCTTCGTTCAGAGCTGGAGCAGGTTCTTCTTCAAGAGGAACTCTACTGGCACCAAAAATCCAGGAGC
>JAOTJB010000001.1:29532933-29544140 GCA_027123815.1 Erythroxylum minutifolium | reverse complement strand
AAAAATATTTATCTAACAATACCAGAATTCATTCAAATCATGTTTACTAAAATAAACAAAAATTCAAGGCCCAACACCTTGACTTCGAAAAGCTTCTTATTCTGGGAAGCACTTTGACTCTGCATCATCTTCCTCTTCTCTCTTTCTTTATCTCTTTCTCAGTCTCTCAAAGTTCTCTCTTTTAGGGATTCTTCGTGGTGGCTGATTTACATAGGAAATCAAACTCGAATGGATGATGGGAGGCCACGACTTCGGAAAGCTTCTTATTTCAGGAAGCACGTTGAGTCTGTGCCATCTTCCTCTTCTCTCTTCCGTTGTCTCTTTCTCGATCTCTCAAAGTACTCTCTTTTAGGGTTTCATTGTGGTGGCTGATCAAAAGCTCCCTCTTCTATTCTTGATGTTTCTTAAATACCTTGGTAGCCCTATGGTTCATCTAGGGTCAAAATAGTCTTAAAAGTGCCACGAAACTTAACGTTTTCACCTGTTTTCGTGTCTGTCCAATACATGCCATGATCGTGGCCCTGCTTGCCATGATCGTGTCCACTGTCTAACCCTCACTGTCGCGATCATCGCCTGGTTCTGGCCAGCTTGCATCATGGTGGCTTATATCTCTCTATCACGATCATGGCCTACTATACCATAATAGTGGGCTGTGGTTTTGGCCCGAAAGTCTCTGAAACTTCTCTATTCTTCACCATTGACCCTGAAACACTAACAAACACATAAAGTTGTGTCAAAACATAACATTTAAGCTCAAAGACTTATACTAACCCAAAAAAAGCACTTAAACACATAAACTAACACAATTGAAACCTAAATACACATTAAACACTCAATTTAACACTAAATGCATAACAATATAAACCCTAAAACATGATGCAAATCACAATTATCGTAATGATATATGATTTTGATTTCAAAGCAATTATTGATGTGATTAATACTAATATTACTTATGAAATTAATTTTAGGACTACTTGATTCTGATTGTATGCTATTTTGATTCAATAAGATATGATGCTGTATAGTACAAATGGACAGGTTGAAATTAATGATGGATTGATGTTTTAAAATTTATAGTTTTGCTTATGGTTTACTTAGGGATAAGTAAAAACTTAAGTGTGGGATGTTTGATAGATGGATATTTGAATATTTTTTACCACTTGTATTTGATGTATTTTTCTTGATATTTTATACTTTTATCATCTATTTGGTACTTAATTTGATCCATCGTGTTTATAGGTGGTAATTGCCTTCATGGACTTAAAGGAGAGGAATTTAGACAAAAACATGGTGTGAAACAAAGTATTGACAAATCTGAAGGAATGCACGGCCATACATCATGACCGTGCACTTTCCCATGATTGTGCATTTTCACGATTTCAGCTGCTTTTGGTCATACACAGTCTGATAGATGACCGTGTACCAAACCATGTTAGTCCTAAAAACCCTAACTTTCAATATAAAAGATGTTTTCAACAGCTAACGAAGGAGAAGATTTTAGGAGGTGATTTCCAAACATGAAGTTATTCTTAAGGGGCAATTTTGGTCCAAAGAAGCATAAAACACAAAGAAATTATTGAAAGATCCATCAAAATACAAGATCAACCATCTACATCTTAAGAACATTCGATAAAAGACAATCAGGGAGATTTAGAATTATGATTTCAAGTTTTCAATTCGTATTTCTGTTTATATATGTCTGATTTCGTATTTGATCATGTGTAATAAATGTCCGGTTAGTATTTAGGTTAAATGAAACTTATTTTAATTCTTTAATATGATTTGATTCTTTTATTAATGTAATTGGTTGTCTGATATATTGTGATCTGATTATGCATTTTATTTATGTTCTAATAACCCAAAAATATTATATCAGAATCTAATTTCATACGTAGATATTGAGAAATCCTAGTGTGAATAGATCTAATATAATTAGGAGTTGATTGCAACCTTAGAGATATCATGATATAAATCTTTTAGATTAGGGTTAAACCTAATAGAGTGACTCATAAATCGGTAATGCAATCCTATAAGATTTAACCTAAGCAATTTGGTTAGAGACTTTAGGATTAGTTGTTAGTAGACTTAGTGCCTATTTGGTTAAGCTTTTGGAGGGTGGAAAAGCACTTTTTTTCACCGCAAAAGCTATTTTTAAGAAAAATGAGTGTTTGACCGTAAAATCTAAAAGCACTTTTTTAATAGGAATGACTTTTTTAGAAGCTAAAATACAGCTTCTTAAGGAACTCAAATTTGGAGCTTTTTAAAAAAGCCCCTCATTTTAGCTTTTTTGGGTAGACTTTTTTTCATCATATACGTTTATAATGCAAACAAGCTTTTGGTTTCTCTTCTTCAACTTTCGTCTTTTGCTTTTTCGAGTTACTGAGATTTGATTCTTCACGTTGTTTTCTGCCAAGTGCACTACTCCCACATTACCCAAGATAAAGTTTGTATCATCAAGCCACGTTCGAAACATTCCCAAATCATTAACATTGGCTTGGAACCGACCGTTGACGTTTAACCGGTAAGAATTTTCAAAAGCTGTTGTGTTTTCGAAATAGAAAAGATCACTGTTGTTCACTAAAGGGTAACTAATTAAGCTCATATCTTTCGTGTATAGATTGCTTGGCATGGACACTATTTCTACGCCATTGACGAAGGCAAACGAGCTTTGAGATGGGGGTGAAAGTTATCTTAAGTTGTTCCGTTTCCCATACAGTTATTACAAATTCCTTGAAGAAGGAGAAAGCTTGATGATTAATGGAGAAAACAGTTAAACATGCACTAAAGTTGCTCAGAAGAGTGTAACCATTGTAGTGACTAAAAAGAAAGAAGCTGAACTGTTGAAGTTTGAGTAGGTTACCAGGTAGAAGTAAAGACGTACAAATTTTGGTCCGGACTAAATAGGGAAATTGTAGGTGAAGTTGGAGTGGATGAGACGGGCTATCATATAAGGCACGAGGTTGATTGAAGAGTCTTGTACTGATGCTAAGGAAGTTTTTGACAACATCGATGCATTGGAAGGAAGAAACAGGGACAGGGTGTCATCTTTCCAAGTCCCGTCATCTCATGTTTTGATTGAACTGGATTCAGCACAATTCAAGAGTATAATGTCCGTGGGCTGGTAAGTCCTAGAAGCTTACGGTATGGTTATAGATAGGAGGAGGTTTAGGATAGTGATGATCATCGAAAGGTAAAGAGTAATGCTTGGGATTGGGCTGTCACTGTTTGTGTTCAAACATGTTGAAGAAGAAAGTGTAGGCATATTGAAGAAGGTCTAGTTTTGCAACTTATAAATTTCTTTCTTATAAATAACAAAGATGAAGAGTTAGTTTGAATTATAGTAATGACTTGGTACTAGATTTGTTAATATATGTACCACTTTGGATAATTTTAAAAAAATTATAAAATTACAAGATAATTCTTTAATATATTATGTTATACATTTTTACTTTAATCCAACCATAACTTAAAGAACGTAATAATATAAATTTGATATAACAAATAGTTCTTTGTTTTTATTAATATTATTTTTACATATTTCATATAAATTAAAAATATTTTAATTTCAAATATTATCTTTACATAATTTAAAAGTTATTATAACATTTTTCATGTGTATATATTAAAAAGTATATATATAATTAATATAAAATAGATAAAACTTAAAAATATTAAATATGATTATGTTAAAAGTTATATAATTTATAATCGATTTGAATAAGTCTAATAACATTAAAAAATTATTTAATTTATTCTTAGTGGTATTTTTGTTATTTATTAAATAAATATAGACAATTGTATCATGTTTCTTTTTTATGAATAAGTAGTTATTATTTTATATAGGAAAATTTTTAAGTTTTTTCAAATGTTTTTTAAATTTATAATTATAACCAGTATTTAATCGGTATTTTGGTTACTGGCTGTGTCAATTGAAAGAGTCAATATTGTTGTAATTACATTAAACATAAGAACTTTCATTGTTTGACTTAGTAAATAATTTTTACTTAAAATTAATAAAAATATTTTTATTTTTATGTTGCCAAACAGTCTATTGTATCAAGCTCTTTCAAAAAAGTGGTTTTTTTATTTGATGGCCAAACGGTCAACTGGCTTCTTAGATAAGCTCTTCTGATAAAAGATCTGCTGACAAAAGCTCTACTGATATAAGCCTATCCAAATAGGCACTTAAGGTTAACTATTAGCATGCCATAAGAGTCTCCACAGCCCAATGAATCAACAAAACAATTGCAGGATAAAAGATCAATTTATTAAGGGTTTAAGGGAATTCGAACCTGGGAACAAAATTTGGATAATGATAGTTTTATGAGTGAATTCCACAGTCTTTGCCTTTGTTATCTTTTCCTATTTCTTTAATTATTTTAATTTTTATTTTATTTTCGTTAAGAACCTAAAATCAATCCTTAGGCTAGATAATAGGGTAAGGGTAATTATTAGTATTCATCATCTTCGTGGGATCGACTAGTACTTGCTGATACTCGATACAACTACACTGTGCACTTATAGTTATTACAACATTGACTAACTCAAAATAGGTCAACCATTTGCAACATCTACTGTCTTCCTCATCAATGAACTTGTAGCTACTATATCAATGGTACCTCTTATGGGTGGATTAACTCCATTGTAGAGGGTTTACAATAGGAACTCTTTGTGTAAGTTATGGTGTGAGTAACTCCTTTCTAACGCCGTAATTCTTTCCCAAGCTTTATATAATGATTCGCCTTAACTTTGTAGGAAAATTTTTTTTATCTCCTTTATAGTCCTTGTGGTCTTTGTTAAGGGGAAGTAATTAGCCTTAAAAGCTTATACCAACTGCTCTCATGTTGTCATGTTCTTTGGGATAAGAGAATTCAACCACACCTTAGCACAATCTTTAAGCATGAATGGGAGTAGTCTCGTCTTGGTTGCATGCTCTAATAACCTATTATGTCTGAATGTATCTCATATCTCTAAGAAATTGACCAAATGGATATTAGGATCCTTATTGACCAATTTATAAAACTAGAAATTGGTTCGTAATATATTCAACAAGGCTTATTTAATTTAAAAAATATACATTTGAAATGGTAATCTTTTGATCCCTTAAGGAATAGCATTGAACCCCAGCCTCATTAAGTCTATGAGGGTTCTTTACGAACCTCTTTGGTTCCCTTCTTCTACCATTGGTCTTTTTATATCTTCTTGGTGTCTTGCTTTTCAAATTTGTTTTTCTTTCTTGGTGATGTCATAAACTTGTGTGTCATTGATTTTTGCTAGAACTCTTTATTGTTTTTGTGTTCTTGCACTTGAAATCACATAAGAAAAGTGTTAAATTCATTAAAATAAAGTAACTCAAATTACACTTGATGCTAAATTTACAATCCCTACCAATGATGCCAAAAAATTTATAGATGAGATTTTTTTATATCTATCTATGTAACACTTGCTATATGGAATCTATAACCACCCACAAATATGGCAACCAATTTCCTGTAAATACATCATGGCATACATTTCTATTCAAGGCTATATATATACACATTACAAAATTTCACGTCACTTAACATTATCATATAAAAATTGTATTAAATCTTCACATTTACATAATAATAAAAAAAACATAAAATTTCCTTCATTACATGTACAATCATCTTTAACTAAAAAAAATTCCAAAGGTACTTTTTCTCTTACCTGTTGGCTTTGTCCTCGCAGATGTTCCCTGTACCTCACTCCTATGACTTGAACCTATATGGATTAACACCCATGCTAAGTTTGAAAGCTTAGTGGGGAAAACACTTAGTTTGGATGTCCACTCACAGTAGTCATCTGCCAAGCACTCGCATTCATAAACATCACAACTCATATAAATAGAGATGACATACTTAATCAAAGTACATAATGCAAACTTGCTTCAATATGTTATTCATATACCGTAAATTCACATTTATAAGGCAAACCTTGATATTCAACACTTTTTGATGCAAATTATGAAATGCAAATGCTCATCCATACTAGTTATTTATGTTGCCATTATGTGTTTCTTATTTATAAACATTACGTTTGAACATTCCCATGGGTGTGGATAATGAGGGTTGTGGATATATAAAGATATCAAAACTGTGGATACCTGAAAGTATCAAACTGTGGATACCCAAAGGCATAAAATGAAGACACCATTAGTGTTAAGTTGTAGTAGTTGCACTGTAACCTTATAGGCATGCCTATCTATCCATCACCAAGATAATAGCACAGGCACTATAACATTTCCTTTAACCATTTTCCAATTTAACAATTCATAGATTGAAAAATCATATGATACACATTTCAAGTCATAAAATCTATACTTAAGTTCATACATGCTAGTCATAACTGACCACCATTAAAAGGGCATCAAAATCACACTTGTATAGTCATACCATACATATATGAACGATAAATATGCATACAAATCTTTTATGTACACGTAAATTTTCTTTATTATGCATTATGCTCAATCTTAAATTCCAATGTTCAATCACCTAATTCACATAAGGTAATTCCCATTTCATTTAATTCTAGGTGTTTGAAAAGTTTCATACGCATTCAAAAAGGTTTGTATATGATTCAGTAAAAATTTGAAATGAAAATAAACTCAAAGTAGTGCAATTTCCTTCCCATCGTGTAACCTGCCCAAAACTCCATACCTCCATTTATTCCAATATTTTCATATATAAAAAGTTCGAATTAGGTTTTGAGGTCTTCTGGAAATTTGTTACCTTATTTCTATATTTTCTAAATAAAAAAAAGCAGTTTGGACTTATAAACTATAAGACATAGACCAAACATCACAAGCTGCTCCAAAACAAGGGCAGCATCAAGATTTTGATCCCAATTTCCAATGTTATAAAGTCATAATTAAGTCACAATCTTTTTTAGATATTTCTATTTCTATGTCTTAGTTTTCATATGAAACTAAAATCACCCAATTTAGAGGTCGTTAGGTTGAGTTATGACCCAAAAAATGTGACTGGTTTATCAAACCCTAGACAGAATTCCACTACACGATACTCTCTTGTCCTATTCAACCAATTCTATGAAAGGTAACACAAAAATAATACCAAAGCATCATCCCATAAACCATTCCACATCTAAATGAATCTTTTTATCCATTTAAACATACACATAAAGAGAAATTAGACTAAGTGTAGTCTTAAGCCTTAAATTGGCAAAGTAATTCTTTTAACGCCTTTCCTTCCCTTCCTCTTTAGCTTTGCTTGACTCACTAACTAGAAACACCACAAATTTAAATCTCAGATCCAAATTTCAACCTTATAATTCCAACTCTTCATAGGAAAAGCAAGAAAGATGAAGATGAGAAACCTTGATTTTCACCAAGGATTAGCTTGATTCCGTATGCAAAATGGTGTGATTAAGGAGATGGAATGGAGAGGAGATGGGAAAAGAAAATTCTTCCCTACATAAATGTCCCTCTCCCCTCTCTTCTATTCCCCTTATGAATTTTCTAGTCTTAGACACATGTTTCAATCCCATTGAACCATATGTTACAATCCTATTGTACCACGTGTTAGAATCCTATTGGGCCATATATTACAATCCTATTGGACCATATGTTACAATTCTATTGAACCACATGTTACAATCCTATTGGATCATGTGTTACAATTCTATTGGACACATATGGTTTAATCTTATTGGTCACATATGGTTAGATCCTATTAGTCACACATGCTTTAATCCAATTGGTCCATTAGTTGACTTTAGGAAAATTGCACATATAGTCCTTCTTCTTCCTTTATTTCCCCCACATTGGCACATAATCTCATCAATTAATTTCATTCCCATCCATATTTCATGTCTAAGTATGTATTTCCATGTCAAAATGAACAGATTACCCATTTACCCATATAGTTTTCATTAAGTACCATTATATCTCTTACTATGCTTAAATGCACTTAATTTGCTATATGCAGTTCTTAATACATCCTAGACATGCTATATTACTTCTAAGGTATATATAAGGGCCTTACAATCTATGCAACAAGTATATAGGTCATATCTTTATAGTATAAATAGTATCACTCACATGAGGATTGTTCTAGACACCTAATAAATTTTGTAACACTTTGTTTAAGGTAAAAAAAATATGATAGTGTAACTAAAAAAGTGGTCAAAATATTCAAGGTGAGCTTTCTATATCAATGTTTAACAACATCAAAAATTATGATCGACCTCAAAATTTTTAAGTACCTTATCACTTCCTCAACTCAACTTGCCGTTTCCAAAGCAACCTAATCCATATTCATGTTACATTTGAAAGATCTAATTCTAACAAAAGTAACAATTTTCAACCTCAATAAATATAATCCTAGGATGTCTAATAGGAACTACTTGCCTAACTTGAACTCATCTATTTGATGTGCCCTAAATGGATGAAGCATTTGTTATTTTGCTTGAGGATGATTGGAAATTAAAATTTTATTTTGTTTGAAGGTTGATAATTTAAAAATAAGCAAAAATTAGATTAAAGAAATAAAATTCCAAAAAAGATAGTTTAGAGCCTTAGATTCTTTAAGAATTTGAATGTGAACATGAGAAAGTTGGTGAATCTTAATTGAATAATGGTAGAAATGTTGAAATCCCTGTAGGATTTGTTAAGAAGATCAATTTAAGAAGTAGGATTTAAATAGATTGAGAGAAATTAAATAGAATTAAAGAAATGGATGAAAAGTAGGGTCAAGCATAACTCCTAGGTATTTTAAAATTTATGGCCCTGTAATAGTATAGACAATAGATCCATTTAAAGCCTAATTACTAAAGAAAACAAATATGCATCCATGACATCTATCCTATTAGAAAGAATTTTGTAAATACATCAGGTCCTAGGCTGTGGATTTGTATGTTCTACGATAAATAAGCCACGGTCTAGAACATGATCATGTTAAAGGCTGTGCTTAATAATTGAAGTCAATGCGTACCTAATTTTTAAGATTATATTGGCCTATTCTCTGTTTCTTTGAGCCTCAATTATCTTTATATCTCCTTTTTATGCCCTTGTGTCTCTTCCTTTTAATTCCTGACCTAAAAATATGTAAAAAAATAAAAACAAAAAACGTAAATGATCAACTAAATTACTAGATCTATTACCAAAATAATTATAAAAATATTGGTTCATAATTCAAAAATTGTAAACAAAATTAAAAAGTTCTTAAACTTTTAGTTGAGATGTCTCCCAAAAAAGGTTTCTTTATGAGTCTTTTAACTGGAGTGTTTTCTTAAAATTTATTAATCTTTAAGAGTAATATAATTAATTGACCTAAAGTATGTTAGTCAATATTTAATATCGTAAGTGCACAACACAACTGTAGCTAGTACCAGCAAATACGTGTCGATCTCGCGAGGATAGTGAGTATTAGTAATTACTGTTAGTCTTTTATCTAGCCTATGAATTGGCTGTGGTTTAATTAAAGAAACTAAAATTTAAACAATTAAACTAAACATGTAGCATGAATTAGGCAAAGAATTGGTACCACTAGATTAATTACCGATATCAAATAATTAGTATCTAGGCATCAAACCCGCCTTGACTGATTAATTATTAGTTATCCAATTATGTTGTTGATTTGTTGGTTTATGAAGATTCCTAAGGTATGTTAGTAGCTGACCTTGAGTCTAATAAAAACTAATTCTACGGTCTTTATCCAAATTACTCAGGTTAAAACTTATAGAATTACGTTACCTTATTATGAATCCATCTATTAGCTTAGACCCTAATCTAGAAGATTTATGTCTTCCTATGTCTAGTATTGTAATCAACTCTTTCTAATTATCATGGATCTATTCAACCTACGATTTCTAAATCACTAAGTATGAAATCATATTAAAGTATAATAAATCAAATTAATAAACAATCATAAAGTCGATAATTGGATCGAACAAGCAATCAATTCAATTGCATTCATAAAATAATCAAAATATGTTAAAGTATTCAACTAGGGTTTATTTAGCGTAAATACTAACAGAAAAATTATCTATACATCGACGAACCCAAAATCATATCCATATATACAGAAAATAGAATAGAAAACATCAAAATCATAATTCTAAATCTCCCTGATTGTTCTTTACCATGTATTCTATTAATGTGGATGTCTGATCTTATGTTATGATGGGTATGTCAATAAAAATTTTGCGTCTTCTGCCCTTTAAGCTCCAAATTACCTTGGGAATCACCTTTGAACGTCTCAAAATAGTGCCAGCCGCTTCCTCCTCTGATTTGCCTTTGAAATGTCGAATTTATATAAAAAGCTAGATTTTTGGGTTATACATGATCTTGTGTATGGTCATATATTAGGCTATGCATAATCAGAATCTGCCGAGTATCGTAAAAGCGCACTCATTCTAGATTGTTGATTTTTTATTTTTTACACCCCATTTTTGTCTAAATTCTTCTTCTTTAAGTCTATGAAGGCAATTATCACCTGCAAACACACTTGAAGAACATTAAGTACCAAATATACAATAAATATAAAATATCAAGCAAGAATGCATTAAATATGGGGGTAAAAATATTGTCAGTTAACCATCTATCAAATATGCCCACACTTAAGCTTTTGCTTGTCCTCAAGTAAACTATAATCAAAATTATAAATTTTACAACATCAATCCATCGTTAATCTCAACCTGTCCATTTATACTATACATCTTCATATCCTATTGAATTAAATTAACATACAATTAGAGTCAAGTTGTCCTAAAATTAACTTTGTAAGAAATATTAATAGTAATCATATCAACAATAGCATTGAAGTAAAAAACATATCTCTTTACACCCTCACCAAGATTTCACTCAATAGGCTTAAGTGTTTAGGGTGAAAAGTATCAAGACTCTCAATTCATGCATAGTAGAATCCTTACCATATGCTTGCAATTAAATCACATCTCCACCACTTATGTACAAACTAGAAACAAAAATCAAAAGGTCTTTTTAAGGTTGTAACTGGGTTTAGGTAAGGTATGATTTGGATAATAAAAAAGGGTTAAATTGAAGGAAATTACTTAAAGAAATAGTACAAGACTTGTTTACAAAATACATAGGTCCTTTCAATGCAATTCTACTGGCATAGGTCTTTTCAATGCAACTCTATTGGTACTATAAACTTATTTTTTTTGGTTTTTTTAGTTTTTCTTTCTTTCTTTCTTTTCTT
>JAOTJB010000001.1:29487389-29501446 GCA_027123815.1 Erythroxylum minutifolium | reverse complement strand
ACATATTAGTGAATTTGGCTCACCTTTCGGTCGTAGATGTAGGTGACATTTACCAAATCACGTAAATTCTTATATTATGTTCCATTTATTTTACTTTTTCTTTATTTTTTGTTATTACGATTCGGGACCGGTATTCAATCCGAGGCATTTTTCTTAACATTTTTTACCATAAATCATAATTTGTAATAATCAAACAGTTGAATTTCTAATTATAAATAAATTTTAAGATTTAAAGCTTTAAAATTGAATAAAAATAAAGAATATTTTGATTTATAAAAGTTAATTAGCTTATAAAATAAACTGATTAATTAATAAACGGATTAATTTTTAATAAATATTATTAAGATAAATAGAATAAAAAATTAGAAACTGAATTTAAAAATAAACAATTCAAAATTTTTATAATTAACCCAAAAATGGATATATTTTAAATTTCATCTGGCAAGAATAATTTGTAGTATCGATTTGAACTCTTCAAGCAATACATATAATATTTTAAAAGAATATATGGACAAACAGATAGCAGTTCATCAACGTCCATGCTTTAATAATGGAAAAAGAGAATTATTGGGCACAATTATCGCCCAAAAATAAAAATAAAAATAAAAAGCATCCGCCGCTTTATTATCAAGAACAACTTTCAACTTTCAAGGCGTCCCATTTGTGAAGCATTCACCAGAATTTGAAAACTTGATAGATTGGGGTACCTTATCCTTTTTTGTTGGATTTTCCATCTTCCATTGTGGTCACAGAGGTTTGTCATCGAGCATTCAGTCAGGCTCCACTTCACACTGTCTACATCTAATCATTAAATTTCTTCAGAAAAAGGACGAGAGACTTGTCGTCATCATTAACACATCTTAGATTGACAATCTTCGATATTATTTTATTGGTAGTTTAAAATTGGATTAAATTAAATTATTTTAATTAATTTATTAAAATAGTATTATTTTATTTAATTAATTAACAATTTTTAAATTCAATAATCCAGAATTTAATAATAAATTAACAATTTTTTAAATTTAATAATCCAGAATTTAATATTTTATATATATAATCGAAGTAGTGACTATGAGTTGCAAGTAATTTGTGTCTATTTGTTAGAAAAATCTACATATCGCCACATGTTTTGCCCATAACGAGTTCTGGTTCTATCTCTGTCACACTTTGAAGCACGTGATAAGAAATACATGAATTACTTTCCAAATGGACCATCGAATTCACAATTAAAATAGAAGGAAATATCTTTTCTCTATTCTTCTTGACAAGCTAACAATTTTCTCTCGATGAGCAACAATTTTGCAGGAGGTTGATGTTACCAAGCAATATCGTGCCTGTGGACCAAAGTTTTTTGTGAGCTAGACGTGTAGATAATATTAATCTTTCCTTTTCTTTGAGAGCAAAGTAGACGTAAAGTCCTTTGTCCACTAGACGAATCTTGTAAAGTGGCTCCAATAGAATTAATTTGTGATACAGACATCACCCTTAAGATATATCACAGATGCGATGTATGTGTAAATCTGTAATGTAATATTCAGTGAGTCTTTTCTCTATGATTTGATCTGTAATTCGGAGTATAATTCGTCAGTGGTTCGAATTATACTCCAAAGAAGGAAGTATATTATTTACATATAAAAAAAGCTTTAATTTACTTCCTAGATAGTTTTTTTTTCTAGATTTAATTCTTAATTAGCATGAGATGAATGCTAATTAAGAATTAAATCAAAAAATATTTAAAATATATATTATCTAATTCAGAAGGAAAAAAGATTTAAGTAATTTCTAAATTCTCTGACTTTAAAGAAATGAATCATTTAGTCTTTCTTTGATAATTCTGAAATTCTTAGTAACCTACTGTGAGCACATTAAGCTTGACATTAACAACTATAAGAAACATTTTATATAATTAGTATAATTTTTTATAACATAAGAAAATGCACTAGCAAATCTAGCACTTTCGTAAAGGATGAACTTACAAAAATTGAATTTCTAAAGAACATTTAAAATAATATAATTTTGATTTTCATTTATGATGTTATCTAAGTTATGGACCTAAAAGAATATCTCTAATAAACTCCGTCTAAGATGTTTTTTGTGGTGAGCTGTAAAGGATTTATAACTAATTCTATTTTATTTGCAAACAAAAGAACACAAAGAGTGTAAGTGAGGATGGTGTGGTAAGTATTGGATGTAGAGGAAGTGATTTTGGGCCTGAAGTGGGCCTGAAGTGATCCCTAAACTAACAGATTGTTTGTTTCTATTTTTATTTTTAAATTTTATTTTTAAATTCAATAAAAATATATTTGTTTGATTTTTTTGGTTTCTGTTTTTTATTTTAATTTTCTCCTATTTTCATAATTTATGAAAATTATAAAAAGTGATTTTTATTTTTTATTTTATAATTTGATTTATTATTATTATTATCATCATCATTATTATTATTAAATAAAATTTAAATTTAGAAATATATTCACTCTATAATATCTCCTTTAATAATTTAATATACAAAGTCGGCCCACGCAAAAAAATCTTTTATTAATATCAAAAATAATTACTACACGGAGAAGCTGATTTAAAATATAAATTCATTTAGAAAAATATGAACTATCAAAGCATTAAATATGCGTTTTGTCTTATATTTTAAAGATTCGCAAGTATCCATTTATCATAAGTTTATTCTCTACCTCAATAATATGTATGCATAAAAAAGTAAATTATTTTGAGTAATTAATGATTTAATTCTGGCTAATATTCTTCCACATAGAGATGAGAGGTCTCTTCTTATCTTTCCACATTTGGAGGTTTTCGATAGAACAAGAATAAGGAACAATGCTCGAGATACGATCTTTTTTAATGTTATCTTTACAAAGTGATCCACTGAAGTTGTCGAAACATGACAGTTGACACAGTATCTACCCATCTCGTTTATTATATATATATATATATATATATTCACTCGTTAAAACACTCGATCTATTTTAACGATTGTTTAATTCTAATAATTAAATACATTCTCATCTTGGAGTTATTAAGCTGTTAGTGCCCTCCAAAGTACCTATATAATAAGCCCTCAAATCTACTGTGCCCATTTGCAAAACAGACCATCTCATCCATATAGTTTTCTAAGTTTTACGTAGTTGTATGAATAGAATAGTTTAAAATAGAATCGACACAAAATTAGAGGTGCAGAAAATTTGATCCATATAATAACTACAAAAATCGTATCATGTCAGTTGTACATCAACAACTAGTTATCTCTGATCATCATCCAGAGTTTGTTTATATTTATGTTTATAAAATATCATTGATTAATAATATTTTATAATTTTATACACTTTTCCACTTTCCTCTCTTTTTCTCCGTACAAAATATGACATCCACCTCTCTTTTCCTTACAAGGGATATGACACCTACATTTTATATGTAACGTTAAAATTTCTCTTTGCTCAAAATTTTTATATTTTCATCAAATCCTAATCTATATGTATTTTACGTAACACGAGTTTATTTCTATATCATTTCGATTTAAAGTCTATGACAATTCGCTTATCACTTAGAACCCTTTTTTTAACATCACTTCTAGTTAGTACTTGTAATCACTTTTAATTGTAAAAATTTTGAATTAACAGATAATTTAATTTAATTTTTTATTTTTTATTTAATTTATTTTAATAACTTTTATTATTAAAACCAAATTAATTTATTAATTGATAGTTCATTTTCATAAAGTAATCCATTTTTGTAAATCAAAATAATTCAATTTATTTTGCTTCTTTAAATTAGGTAATAAAATTATTTTTTAATCATATTTTAAAATTTTTAATAATTATTAAATCTTTTAAATCTTAAATTTTTTATTTTACTAAATAAATTTCTCATCCAATTTTTAAGACATTAGCTGTACACCTGCTAACATATATCTTGTTCATCTTTAACCTAACATCATATTAATAAAAATTATCCGCAAAAGTTCAAGTCAGTATTAAATCAATATTAATTCTATTTACAATTTTAGGAAATTACAAGTTTTAGAAATTTTGGTTTATAAATTCTTCATCTTCTCTCGCACTTTTCTGACATAAAATACGACACCAACGTCGACGTCACAACGTTATTCTTAGCTTTTGTAACAAATCACGCACCTCAGGTCCATTCTAGATCTTTTCCTCTCAGATATAAAATTTATAAACATGAGCCTCAGAAAAATCTTTGGCCACTGTCATCTCTTGATCCTTGTTACAATGTAGCCAAAAATACAAATACAATCAATCATGCACAGAAATCGCGAAGCACAGTTCAAGCTCTACCATCTAAATTCACCTTCAAATGCTCAAAGCGCAGCGCCACCTAAGTGATGATGAACTGCATATGTTTTTAGTTTTTTTTTATAGAAATTTGGACAGAGAATTTCGTGCACATGTTAAAGATTAGTTAGCCACTATTAATGAATATTGGGATTTAATGTGAATGTAACATTTCAGGTGAGTCTGTAGGAAAGGAATACGAGAGATAAAACGATTTAAAAATTATTGAATCAACTTTTAATTAATTATTTTCAATATTTAAACTTTAAATTTTAAATTTTTATAGATTTAATATAAATTAAATAGTTGGTGGTATCAAAACAAGTTTTTGTCAGTAACATAATCTTTTAGGAAAGACAAAGACATGATTTTTTAAAATAATTAGTTCTTATATTCTTCTAACTAAAAGTCTATTAAAAATTCATTATTTATAATATAGTGTAAAATCATGTTACAAATCTTGTAAGAAAAAATAAAAAATAAAAATCTTTATAGATTTATTAAAAAAAACCACTCATCAAGTCTCCTTTAACTTTTTATTATAAAAATCTCATATAATAAAAAAAAACTCTATCTATCCGCATAGAATTGTACATTTTTAGTTAATTGTCACAGGGCCACCTCTAAATTCACATAAAAAAAATAATCGATCCACTTAATTTGTCGGCGGAGAAAGAGTTTGTAATACTTATTAGCCTCAACTGTATCTATATAATATAATAAGTACGCCAATCTTACGAATTCTGCAATTGGAAGAGCAGTTCTCATTATCATGGAGAATCCTGAGAAGCAGAACCATTTCTCTCCATACATTATTATCACATCTCTTGTGTTCATACTCATAGCATGGAAATTGTTGAAAAGATCAAAATCCAGGAAACTGCCTCCAGGTCCACCGAAGCTGCCAATCATAGGTAATATGCTCCAGGTTGGTAATCTCCCACACCGTGAACTGAGAGACTTGGCCATGAAATATGGTCCTGTCATGCATCTTCGAGTTGGAGAGATCTGCAAGATCATAATTTCTACACCTGAAGCTGCAAAAGAAGTACTGAGAACTCACGATTTAGCTCTGGCTCGAAGGCCCTTTGTTCTCGCAGCGCACGTCGTCTGGTACGAATCAACTGACATTATCTACGCCCCTTTTGGAGATTACTGGAGACAGCTCCGAAAGTTCTGCATAACGGAGCTGTTGAGTAACAAACGGGTCGAATCTTACAGACCAATCCGACAAGATGAGGCTCGAAGCATGGTTAAAGGAATTGCAGCTAGTTATGGAAAACCTGTGAATATAACGTCATATTCAGCTTCTTTGTCACTTAACATCTCTTCAATATCATGTCTTGGAAAGTTAGAGAAGGAACAGGAAGACAGATTCATGGAAATTCTTCGCAAATTCGCAGCGGAACTTGGAGGGTTTAAGATTACCGATTACTTCCCATCCATCAAATTTCTTCCTCGAATCACCGGTGTAATGTCAAGACTGGAGAGTCTGCACAAGGCAATGGATAGCCTACTGGAGGAGATAATGAGTGACTATCAAAAGAGAAAAGCTAAAGTTGCTTCGAAAGGTGAAGCAGAAGTTCTTTTGGATGTGCTTCTGAATCTTCAGAAGAAAACCGATAACGACATTCCCATAACAAGAAACAATGTCAAAGCTGTGATTATGGTAAGGCCTCCTCTCCTCCATCCCTTTGTTTTTGTTTTGGTTACCAATTTGTCTTGGAACTATTCTTAATCCTTTTCAATTATCTTTGCTAGTATGAAAATAATTTTTTCTAACTGAACTTGCTCCCAATGTTTTGCTCATAATAAAATTCTTATATATTCCTTCCAAATCATAATTATCAAAAAATTCTCTTACGTTATATTTCATTAATTTTATTATTTATTTTTAACTTTTATTATTTAAAATCTTAAAGTATTCATCATTATTTCTAAAATGTGAATGGAAAATAAAATAACAAAATATGATATAACAAAGTATGATAAAGAAAATTCTAAGATATTTATAAATGAATTTAGAGAGGATACATAATATTTTTTAAAATATAGGTGATAAAGAAAAATATACAACTTTCAAAAAATCCAACTCCACTTTGTCTCTTCTGCTTATGATTAATAAATAGTACTAACTTCACTAGATGAATCGTATATCTAATTGCTATTCAATGACATTCAAATTTCAGGACATGTTTCTTGCTGGTACAGCGTCCTCATCTTCACTTATAGATTGGGCAATGGCTGAAATGATGAGGAATCCAAGTATGATGAAGAAGGCACAAGAAGAGGTGAGACAAGTTTTCAAAGGAAAAGAAACAGTTGATGAATCAGGCTTGGACAAGTTAGACTACGTAAACCTCATTATCAAAGAGACCATGAGAATGTATCCTCCTGGGGCTTTACTTGTTCCAAGAGAAGCTGGAGAGCCATTGGAGATTAATGGGTATGAGATACCTGAGAAAAGTGAAGTCATAGTGAACGTTTGGGCGCTTGGAAGAGATCCGAACCACTGGACTGAACCTGACAAGTTTATACCTGAGAGGTTTATTGACAATCCAACTGATTACAAAGGAGCTCATCTTCAGTTTATTCCATTTGGTGCTGGGAGGAGGATATGTCCTGGCATTACATTTGGTATGCGAGTCATCGAGCTTGGACTTGCAAGCTTGCTCTTCCATTTTGATTGGGAGTTTCCTGATGGAGTGAATGCAGAAACTTTGGACATGTCAGAGTTTCTAGCTGCAGATCTTACAAGATTAAACAATTTGTACTTGGTTCCAGTTCCTTATCATCCCCCACCTGCTTGATCCTGAGAAATTCGATTGTCACTACAAGTCCTTTTTTTTCCTTCCCCCTCTTTTAGTGTTCTTTTGATGCATGGATCTCTCTTCTTTCCCATTCTCTTTATGTGGATTCTATCACTTAACTTCATGCCCTGGGCTTGTAGCAACTGTGTGCTATATGTAGCTGTTGTGAATAAGAACTTTTTGTTAGCTCAAGCCTTTCTAAGTTAATGATTTTGACCGTAATAACCAATAATATTTAGTTACAAAATTTAAATTTATTTGGATTTATTCAAAAAGATATCGATGTTAAAGGGATTGTATTTTAGTTGTCTGTTTAAAATAAAAGAAAAAAAATATTTTTTATTTTGTAGGACTTGTTCTATCAAACTTATTTAATTATTTAGATACGATCCTACAAAATCTGAAATGAATAAGCCTCTACCATTTCTGTATAAGTGAAGCATCCTGCTATTTACTCATTTTTTAAGACACTACCAAGGATGATATAGTAGACTTTTTTAAAAGGGATTTAAGGTAGATTTAGTTAGTTAATGATATAATTAAGCAACAGCTACTTAAAGAGAACATTCATTTAAAGAAGACTTATTGCATTTACAGAGTACACAAAATTTCTTGAAATTATTAACATCAATACTCTCGAAAGTGGTATCAAGATTAAATCCTCTGTGCCTTCGAAAAGAAAAATACTTTATTGAGAGAGACTCTTATTATTTGAAGCTCATATTGAGCAAATCTTATTTTCATTTTTTGAGAGTTTGTAAAAGCTAATTAAATATTACTAGTGTAAAAAATTAAAGATTTTTGAAAAAATGTATTTGTGAGCTTAGAGAGAATTGTCAAATCACTATTTTAGAGATTTATTAGTGAAATACTCAAGTTAGATATTTAGAGACTGGACGTAGGTTTTATTATAAGCCGAACCGGTATAAATTAGCTGTGTCTTCCTTTATCCTTTCATAACTTTTCATTTTCGCATTTTAGTTGTTGTTGTTTTCATTTACACGAGGCTGCTTTTTGTTTTAAAACTTAACAGGATCTTTCTATTTTAAAACTTTAACAGATTAATGTCATTTTAACATGTTCATATTATTTGTACGAATTGAAAGTAACCTACAAAAATTTTCAAGCAACACATAATTTACCTTAATGGTGTAAAAATTAGATCGAACCAGCCAGTTTGACCCGATGAAGTATGAACTGAACTGATTTCTGATTAGGTTTTTACTTTTAATCGTTCTCAATAAAAACTGGCCGATTTTCGAACTGTGAAAAATCAGTGGATTTTCAAACCGTGAATCATAGTCATGAACTTAGTTATGTCAATGAATCAAACCAGGAGCTGACTGACCTATGGCTAGGCTAGCCTGGCCATCTTTATATATTTTTTAAAAATGACAAAAATAATGTTATTTTTAATGTTAAGGTCGGGCTAAGGGCTAGCCCGCACTCAGCCTATGGCCCAGTTGAGTTGAACATTTTTTTGCCTATAACTCTATCAATTTGGACCAAAATCGAGTCAGACGTAATCAGGCCAAATTCAACATTCTTACATGAACCATGAACTGTCGAGAAGGAGAGGGTGAGTAGATGCTCAGGCCAGCTACTTTATTTGGGCTTGAATTTTAGAGCACTTGATGGAAAAGAAAATAAAAAAACTCTGTTTCTGATAAAATAAAGACAGAAAAATCAAACCGATGCTTATTTCTTTGTATGTACGTATTATTTCTGACTCAAACCTCTAAAATTAAAATAAACCGACTTTTAATCATACAATTAAGTAAAGTATAAACTCAACGACAGCTAAAAATATCCTGTCATGTTACAGCTCAAAAGGAAGTAAGAACGACGTCTCAAGACAAAGGGTGAGATCTTAATCTATTTCCACTGAGAGAGATTACAGGGAAGAGTAGAAGATGAAGCTAAAAGATAAAATAGTAAAAAAAAAAAGTAGAGAGATGCATACGATAATGAGAGAGATTGAGAGGGAAGAGTAGAAAGAGGAAGCGAAAAAACGAATCTACTAAAAAGAAGAAAAATCAAGAAGCAGAGAGATGATGATAGCAACTGTTTCTTAAAAGTGGAGCATACCGTATGCTTGCACTGAATCGGCCATCTTAGGGGCCTCTAAGTGATAGAGAGGTAAATCACGAATTAATTTTACTCAATTTTTTAAAGAGAAAATTTCGTGTCTGGTACGTGCAAGGAGCTACTATATCAAATAAAAATCTCACATTGTCTTTGTCGAAATTTGAAACTGAAACCTTACACTCAACAACCCTTAACTAATAATAACTGGTTTAAAAACATTCATAATTAAGGAAATAAATAAATGAATTATGTGGATTAATATTATATATTAAATTATACATCAAAATTAATTTAAATTATGAATATTAAATTATAATAAAATTATTTACCTTTTAATAAATTAATCTTTACATATTATGTTCAATATTTTAATATTAAAAAAGCAAACATTAAAATTAATTGATTATTAATAAATAGTTTCATTTTAAACAATAAAATTATTATTTATTAAAATGTTTTTAACAACGAAAAGTTGATTAATTCAAAATTTATAATTTTTATTATTATATACTAATTTTATAATAATTTAATACTGATTAAATCGTTAAATTTTAAACCTTTCTTTTTTACCGTTTTAATATCTCTTGCGTTGGTTTGGTTTACCACTTTTGGATTCTTAGAATAGTTTGGAGGTATATTCTTTTAGACACTACTTGGGTTACTTCATTGGGCTTGACATAGAGATCCACTTCCATCCCTTTTCCATCAAAACCATATACAGTGTTTATGCCTTTGATGCATAAAGCAGATGCCTTTTCGCTTTAAGTCAATCATTTGAATTCAGCAAAGCATAAAACATTAATAGACACCATTAGCTCAGACCAAACGCACAATTTCCCAACACTTCAACCATAGTTAGAGTTTCATTTGGAGAACTGAAAGAATGAAGAGCCTCAGTGTCTTCGCATTAGTTCTACCACTTTTGCTTGTGATACTGCTCTGCAATGAATCTTGCATAGGCACTTCACAAGAAATGATGAGTAGCCCCTCCTCCGTAGCTGATTCCAGCGTAGAAATCATGGAGCGGATGATGATGATGACGACGGGTAGTTTGGAAGTCGTCAGTGGCAGAATTCTCGCCGGAGCAGTTCCCGGGACGACTTACGGCGCAATAACCCGAAAGCGACCAACGTTCAATTGCGGCGAGGCTCAACGTTACTGTCTTCCTACTAAGAATCCTCCAGGTCGAAGACAAAAGTGTGGCTTGTACAATCGCAATTGCCATTGATATTCCAAGTTTCCATTTCCTCTTCACTCAACTGTGTGTTTTGGTGAGTCAATTCGATGATTTTGAGTCACTGATCGTGTGAAAGCAGCAACTTTAATAGGCATGGATTAGAATAAGATGTCTATTGCTTAATCCATGATCCATCCAATTCGGGTTATAAGAGTTTGTAGAGCATGAATGTTTGAGCATTTACGTCCATGTATGAATATAAACATATAACTACATGCTTTATACGACGTCGTTTTGTATATAATATAATGTAATTTTTATTACAAAATAATATCGTATTCGACGCGGAACATGGTTGGACCAGATATGTTAAACTATCGACAAAACAGAAAAAGAAAAGCACCATTATTACTAATTATTTTTCTGTCACTTAGCGTAAGGATAGATAAAGCAGCGTAAAGATAGATAAAGCATAGTAGTAATGGGCATCTCCAAAAGTTCCACAAGACCTGTGTAAATGTCGATTATGGGGGATGTGGAGCCAAAGGCCAAAAGAATCATAAGGTAGTGTGTCAAATGTCAAATCTCTTTAGAAAAAGAAGGGAGTAACAAATAAGAAAGCAACATCTGACTCTTCTTTTTTGCTTTTCTCTTTGCTTTTTCTTTTATCCAATCAGAAACTTAAATGTGTTTGATAGTAGGATATTTGTTTGTAATTTAATTTATTTTATTTTAAAACAAAAAAGGAATATTTTTACTTAAAAATGACTACACTTGCTCAATTCATATCTAATCACTATCCTCAAGCGAGAAGGAGAGTCATTGAAGTTGCGAAACTCGTAATCTATATGGTTCAGACCTTTGATATGAAGCTAACGTAGCTCATATTACATGAATGGATGAGAAGAAAACTCAACTGGCATAACTTCCCTTACCGACCAGAAGAAAACTTAACTGTTAACATTTGCAAGAGACACCATCTGAAGCTAAATTTAGGTTGAAGAGGCACTGGTGCTCTAGGAAAAGTTATAATTCTCCGAGGTTACTATACTACTAGATTCAACAGCATCAGTGGACATGATAGTAGTACCACTGCCTAATCCAGTTCGAGAGAAAGAGTCCAACTCATTGTCTTTAATCACACTAGTGCCCCATTCAGAATGATCCGGACTCAAACGTTTAATTGCAACAATCTTTTCTCCTCCATCAATCTCTCCTTTGAAAACTTTACCAAATCCTCCTTTACCAATAACCAACTCATCATCGAAATTGTTAGTTGCAGCTCTTATCTCAGAGAGTGAAAAGTGTAGGCACAGTTCTGCTGGCGATGCAGAAGCTTCAGACTTCGTGGTCTTCCCTTTGTAGAAGTTCAACCAACAACAAGTCAACGATTCACGACGAGAATCCCAGTGCTTCCCCTTTCGATTTCTTCTAGTACCAATCCAGCAACTCAACAGTGAAATTACTATGAACAGAACTGGTGCACAAGCACAAATCACGATGATGAGCGTTTTACTGTTACTGGACTTGTTGTTACTTGGCAGTGGTGGCGGTTGAATCAATGATACTGGAGGCGGCGGCAGAGGGCTGTCAGGATTTTCTCCATCGAGCTCATTAAGAGAGTTGCTCAACTTGAAAACCTCCAAACCATTCAATATAACATCATCATAAACACTGGAGGCGTTAGGTTTTAAAGATATGAGAAGCTGGTAAATTTCGGATTTTGCTTGTTCAGGCCCTGTCACTATGTAATCCTTGTAGATTGGAATCATTTGGCCACCACTCGATTCCAGAATATCAAAACCTGCTTCAACTATTTCATCGTTCATTGAAATGACGATTAACCGGTCTCCAGGTTTCGTCACTCGAAGATCGATTTCACAGAAGTGAAGCCTCACCAGGAACTTGTATCCCTGATCAAGCCTTACTTCCCATGTCAGGTTCTCCAGTTTACTCGATCCGATCGATCGAGCCGTCTGGTAGACTTTATCTGGTGCGGTGTATGCTTGTACTTTGGAATAATTAACAGAAGCATTTGCAGAAATAGTTTTAGGAAGAGGAGCTTCTGGTGGATAGAAATAAATTACATCGCCTTCCCATACTCGATACATTCCAGTATCATCACTAGGAAGAAGAGAACTGCTATAACCTATATTAACTCTACAGTGCATCTCAAGTGCAGTGTCATTTGTAATATGGAACTGTTCATTTTCTCCGACTACAGTGATTCCAGAACTGTTTGGAATGGAGTAGTAAAGGTAGGTGGGCATCGACACAATCTCTATGGCGTTGACGAAAGCATATGCATCATTCGAATCCTCAAAGAACGGAGAGAACGAGATGTTCAGCTTCTGGTTCTCTTGGACGAATATATTGTATTCGTTACAGAATGTATCAGTCACCCAAGCTTCAGCATAAAGAAGGGCACTGAAGTTCCGGAGCAAAGTGTAAATTCCCGCTGTGACGTCCATGAAACCTTTGGTTTCTGAGAAATTCTTGTTAGAGCTTTGGTATGTAGTAGAGAAGAAGTATAAACGCACGAACTTGGGACCGGGAGTGAGGTTGAAGTTGTAGGTGAATTGGGAGTGAGAGAAACGAGCGTGTTTGTAAGGAAAAACATACGTAGATCTGGTTGGTTGCTTATCTGTAGTAGCAACCATTGATTTGTTGACAGAAAAAGACTCCAGAGGACTATATTCGGAGTTCAGGTCTCCAATCCACTGGCGACCATCATCAGTTCCGTCACCTGAGGTGCCACAGCTGAGAAATATGCGGTCAGTTGGGGTGTGCACAGACCCTGAGATAACAAGTGGCATTTCATGAATCAGAAAAGTACAAGCAAACAACAGGAAGCCTATCTTGAAAGCCAGAAGAAAAGCCATGGAGGTGGCAAGCACTATAGATGAAGTGAATGGAAAGAAGAAAGAGAGCACTTATGGAATGCAATAATTGGAAACTTAAAGTCTTTGCTTTGAGGCATCCAGTGGAAGACCTCAGCGCTCAGTTCCCACCACGCAATGGTGATACGGAGTCCGGAGACTTTTCTTCGAAGCAAGGTGCTTAGTTTCTTAGGTCACGGTCAACGCGTCTATCAATGGATATTCACGCAAGTTACACGCTATAGTCAACAGGTTTGTCAAAAATTGTTAAAATATTTTATTATTTAATGATTGGGAATAAAAAATACAGACAGACTGAAAAAATTAAAAAATTCTTTAATCTCAAAACTAAAAAATAAACTCTTTATAAATTTTGATTTTTAAAATTACTTCTCTTAAATTTGATTAAAAATAAAAATAAAACAAACATATCATAAATAAATTATTAATTGTCACTAATATAATAATTACATTATTCCTAATTATAATAGTCTCTTAGCTAAGCTTAAACGTCGATGAAGTGTTAAAACCCCTGAATCCAGAATGTGAGTTTGTGGGAGTGTTGGCAAGCCTTGGCCAATACTTGGCACGCAGGTCGGCACGAGGAAAGCATGTTGACAAGGAAACAAGGTGAAGTCTTACGAATTGGCGAACTAAGTCATTTATGGAGCGACAAGACTGCACCATGAACTGAGTTGGATCATAGAAGATGGACTTGTCCATAGACGTGCATTAACGGACCTATGTGCGGATAGGCCTTGGTGAACACATCAGCAGTGACGTGGCAACTGTGGATGAT
>JAOTJB010000001.1:29439171-29451042 GCA_027123815.1 Erythroxylum minutifolium | reverse complement strand
TAAGTTTTATATATATATATATATATATATATATATATATATATTACGTTTTAATATTTCTCTTTTTATTTTTAAATTACCATCCCTAATTAGTAGTCCATTTCTTCTACTTAATACATCTCAAAGCACTCTCGCATCTATGGCTGAACCTTCCCACCTAAGGAGGATACAAATAAATTGCATGTCTTCTGAGCATGCTCCTAAAACATTTGTAGCTAGGTCACCTTTTCTATTTCGATACGTGGGCTTATCAGTTTTAGGTACCCTCACGTCTATATAAGTACCGTCTAGAGCTCCCAAACAATTCTACAAAATCAAATTCCATGGATACTTATATCATATAATTAAGAAATAAATATATCCATTGATGTATTAAATATTAAACATTTACCTTAAACCATTTCCATTTCTCATATGTGGAATTTTGAGGTACATGTTCAAGCACTTTAAGAAATTCTCCTTGAATTCTAAGAACCGAATTTAATACTCGATTAAAATGTATACTAACTATTTCTCCTGAGTGTAAGAAGTTACTTTTTATCGTACGATTTTTCTCGTGATGTCCAAGAATGTACAGAAACATTGCTACTTGTTCATCTACAGTTGTGTTGCTGGTATCTGTTAATTGACCAATAGTTCTAAGCATATTTACTAATATTCTAAATGTGAATCTATCCATACGCAACTCCGAATGACATGTTGAATCACTAGCATATATTAACCTATGAAGGTATCGGGATCGATTGTAGTCATCAACAGAATATGGAGCTTTCAAACAATATTTTCCATGATGCAATACTACGACCAAAATGATATGTAATATGACTCTTAACACGATTAATCGTTTCTTTGACATATCTATTAATAAATAAAATAATTTCTTCTTTGCAGCCAAATCCATTCCAGCCATTCTTTATCACTTATCAATTAATCAACAAATTTGAAAATAAAAAAATAAACTTTATTGAATAGATATAAGAAATTACTTAATTAAAAACACCATAATGAAGGCATTCGACATAACTTAAATTAAAAACACCATAATTTTTTCCAAATCCAAAAAAAATGTTCTAAGGCTTGCTTCTTTCATAAAACTGTACAATTCTGGCATATATTATAATGCCTCTACTATAAGGTTTCTACGAGCTTCTTCTTCAAATAACAAAAGCACTACGCTTATGACAAATATTAGACTATTAGTGAATCATTGCGCTGAACTAGCTTGATGAATAATCAGTACTCAAAGAAAAAGAAGAGACTCCTGTGGGAAACGACAGAATAGCGTTGTTAAAGACCCAGAATCTTTAAAACATCACTTATAACGATGTCAAACAAGATTTTTTGGGACACTGACATAGCAAACAGTGATTGGTCTAGCCAACACCACACGATGGCTTTCACACGTACCTCCCACTTTGTGACCGATACGTTAAGTTTCCACTAAGAGGCTACCATTCGGTATAATTAAAAATTTAAACAAAAAGCATTTCATTGAGCACCTATCATGTTATAACAAAAACATTTTACAGTAACTAGCATAAAACAAATAACAAAGGAGTTAATCTCGTTTCAATACATTGTTTATACCTGAAGTTCGAAGTTGTCAGAGTTCAGAGGCACCCATGACTTGTCGATCTCTTTTGAAAATCAAACGTTAATCGTGCCAACGAGAGTTGAGAGAGAGAAGTTGAAGAGGAGGTAGACGGGAGTTGAGAGAGAGAAGTCGAATAGTTAAGAGAGAAGTGTTTTTTTAACTAGCGAAATTTTTAAATTAAATTCCTAAGAAAAGTAATATAAATACCAAGGCGTGATGAAATTTAGAATCCAAATAAAGTGCTACTACTTTCCCTAGATTGGGAAAGTTTTTACTTTTCTAACTACTCAAAAAATGAACCAATCGTGATAATAAGGATTTAGGAAAAAGATTACTTTCCTAACCAAGAATCCATGCCAACCAAATAAGGACTTAAGGTATTCTTGAAAATAGTTAGAAAAGTTGAACAAAAAAGTTCTACAAAGATGAAACTCAAGATGAGCATATAGGATATTAATATTAGGATTAGTGCGAATGTGACAAAGCCATACATAAGGATTTGTTGGATATAGAGAGGGTTATAATTCTCATATTCTTTTTAGATTTACATGTTGATATAATGTTTTATAAGCTTCTAAGATGATTTTTCTCCGATAATTCATTCATAGATGAACTGCAAAGAGAAATTGAAAGAAATAATCATTAGTAAATCTTTTTTTATTTTAACAGATGCTTGAAAAGTTGACAAAATCAAGGAAATTAAAAAAGGTGCCAAAGGTTAATTGTGATGAATTCTTATTAGTTGAACTAATCTAGAGAGATCAAACTTTTGGATGAGTAAGCTTTGATAGTTAAAAATTTTATATCAAACTAGACATGTGAGGGAACTACTTTGAATTATTAGAGGAGCATAGTTAGTATGTCTTTCGCAAAAATGTAAACTATAGTAGATGGAATGAGTTGAGGTGAAAACTTTAGTAGATGGAATGAGTTGAGATGAAGTGAGATGTTTTGAAGGTTTAGATAACATGTTTGAAAGGAAGTTGTTCGTGTAAAAATCGACTGGATTAGAGTAGGTTCGCAGCTAAATAGGACTTAAAGAATAGTAATGAACAAACATATTTTGCATGGAAAATCCCTAAATCAGGGTAAAAACTATAGGGAAGGAAAGAAGAATTTTACTATTGAAAAACTGGAGAATTACACGGAGAAAAAAAACTAGACTCACAAAAATACACAGAATATTTTTGTCCCTCTCTCTCATTTTTCTCTCTCACCTTATGTCTCACTTTTTTCTGCTTATGGGATTTCTACATACTACTCTTCATCTCCTGCTTATTTATAGGCAGAAGATTTGATTGAGAGCCAATCAGATCTTTACACTATTCTTTCTACCTCACCGCTTCATGTTGCTTACGTCTCTGTCAAGCCACACAAGGATTGACATAACATAAACTTGTCAACGTTGATTGCTTTTGTCATAAAATCTGCCAGGTTATCCATTGTATTGATTTTTTGCATGTCCACTATTCCTTCTTTCACTTTCTCATAAATGAAATGATATTGAACTCGAATGTGTTTTATCTTTGAATGAAATGTTGGATACCTTGCAAGATACAAAGCACTTTGATTATCATAAAACAGAGTAATATTTTATTGTTTATATCCAAGTTCTTCCAATAACATCTCACTTTGATTATCACAAAATAGAGTAATATTCTCTTGTTTATACCCAAGTTCTTCCAATAACATCTTCAACCACACTGCTTCTTTACTGGCTTGTGTAACTATTACATATTCTGCTTCTGTTGTTGACGTAGCCATAACTGACTGTAGTTTTGAGACCTAACTCACAACTCCTCTAGCTAGTGTCAACACATATCCTGTAGTGGATTTACTTTTATCAAGATCACCTGCATAATTAGCGTCAACATATCCTTTGATAGTAAAATCTAATCCTCCATAACACAATGCAACATTCAAAGTTCCTTTGATATATTTGAGATCCTCTTCACAATATTCCAATGCTCTCAACCAGGATTCACGATTTATCGACTAACCACTCCCACTACATGTGTAATATCTGGTCTTGTACAAATCATAGTGAAGAATAAGCTTTCCACTACTGATGCATACGGTACTTGAGACATCTCCTTCCTCTCTTCTTCATTGCTACAACTAATACTTAAGGATAACTCAAAATTAACAGGAAGAAGGGTATAAATTAACTTACAATCTTGCATGTTAAATCGCTGCAAAATCTTCTTCGAATAATTCTTCTGAGAAAGCCAAATCTTCCTATCATTTCTGTCTCGGTGAATTTGCATCCCTAAACTCTTGTTTACTCATCCCAAGTCCTTCATTTCAAATTCCCTAGCCAACTGTGCTTTTAATTCTTTGATACGATCATTGTTGGGGCCTGTTACCAACATGTCCATATATAACAGCAAGACTATAAAATCATCTTTCTCAAACCTCTTGAAATATGCACAAGGGTCAGCATTCAGTCTGCTTTAGCTAAGGCTCATGATGAAGGAATCAAATCTCTTATACCAACACCTCGATGCCTGCTTTAAACCATATAGAGATTTGTTCAACCTACAAACCAAGTTCTCTTTCCCTTTTTCTTCAAAACCTTCTGGCTGGAGCATATAAATTTCTTCTTCATGATCCTTATAGAGAAATGCAGTTTTCACATCTAACTTCTCAAGATGCAAGTCAAATGTAGCACACATTTCTATAACTACTTGAACTGTAGTGAGTCGAACCACAGAGAAAATATTTTGTTAAAATCAATACCTTCTTTCTGAGCATATCCTTGTACCACCAATCTAGTATGATGTCACTCTACTTGATCATTACCACTTCGTTTGATCTTGTAAACCCATTTATTGCCAATAGGGTTTCTTCCTTGTGGTAGTGATACCAGCTCCCATATCTTATACTTATGAAGTGCTTCAATTTCTTCTTGCATTGCCGCCATCCACTAAGATGCAACTGAACTATTCATTGCTTCTTGAAGAGTTGAGTGCTCCCCGTTCTCAGTTAAAAGATAGTATTCAATATTGCCCTCCATAATATAATCTGAGTACCAGTTCAGTGATCTTTTTGTGTGAGTTGATCTTCGAGTATCTGAAACATCATATTCAGATCGTTTTTGCTCCTCGTGCTCTGGCGTAACTTTAGAAGAATCATTTTGATGTACTTCCCTATCCACTTGTAGTATTGTAGTTTCTAGATTCTCTTGTACATTGCCAACATTTTTTGCTTACTCTTTATCCTTATCTTCCATGAAGATAACATCCCTGTTGATAACAATCTTGTGGGTGGTGGAATCCCACAGATGATACCCCTTTGCTCCTTCAGCATATCCCAAGAAAATACATCTTCTGGATCTTGGATCCAACTTCGTAGTTTCTTGGGCATTGAACATCACATAGGCAGGGCTTCCAAATATATGGAGGTTGGAATAATCCACTAGTTTACTAGTCCATATCTCCATCGGTGTCTTCAACTCAATTGCAGTTGATGGAGCTCAATTCACCACATAACGGGCAATATTGACTGCTTCTGCTCAGAATTTCTTATCTAAGCTTGCAGTTTTCAACATCACCCTTATTCTTTCCAACAGAGTTCTATTTATCCACTCTGCTACTCCATTTTTTTGAGGAGTGTATGCCATAGTGAACTGCCTTTTGATGCCTTCTTGCTTACAGAATTCATTAAATTCTTTGCCAGTATATTTGCCTCCATTATCTGAGCGCAAACACTTGATCTTCTTACTAGATTTAAGTTCTAACCGTGCTTTGTAAAATTTGAAATTTGGAAACACATATTCCTTCCTCTTAATAGGAAACACCCAACATCTCCTCGAATAATCATTAATGAATGATACAAAGAAATTTGCTCCTTATAGGGACGTAACTGGTGCTTGCCATACATCATAGTGAATTAATTCTAGAATTTCTTTGCTTCTGAACTTTGATATGTTGAACTTCAATTAGTGCTACTTACTTACAAGGCAATGCACACAGAAGGGTAGTGATCCCTTTGTGAGACCTAGAAGTAGATTCTTCTCTACAAGTATCTCCATTCCTTGTTCATAAATAGGTCCAAGCTTTTTATGCCATGTCATTGCAGATTTGTCATCTGGACTAGTAAATGCAACGGATGCCTCTCCTTCTTGCAAAGTTATTCCCTTCAGCATGTAAAGATTTGCAGCAAGCTTTTATGCTTTCATAAATACTTACTTTCCTTTAATAACTTTCATGATCTTGTTTTGAATTTCAAATCTGAAACTAAGATCATCCAGTTGTCCTACAGGTAACAGACTCTTCTTTAGGTCCTCCACATGTCGCACTTTTTCAATAGTCTGAGTTGTCCCATCATACATCTTTAACTTGATAGTGCCGATTCCAACGATCTTCAAAGCTTGATCATTACAGCTGTACACAGATCCCCTAGAGACAACTTCATATAGATGGAACCATTCTCTTCGAGAGGTCATATGAAAAGTAGCTACTGAATCAAAAAGCCATACATCAACAAATCTTCTCTTACCTCCAATAGTCATTGCCGATTCATAGACCGTTACACCTCCATTATTTGAAGTATTTGCCGCATTTCCTTGAGGAATATAATCTTTCTTATTTAAATTCCAACAATGCTTCTTCAGATGCCCTATCTTGCCATAATTGTAGCACTTGAAATTCTTCTTACTCCTGGATTTCGATCTACTATGACTATAACTCCTACTTGGGCCACGTTCTATTGATCTTCCTCTCGTCACCGCCAAGGCCTCTGCTTGTTGTGAATTTGCCAACCTCTTTCTTTACTTTTGCACTGACTCTTTTCTTCTAGAATAGCAGCTAGAATATTGTCGAAGACTAGAGTGTCTGTGTTGTTTGTTAAATTGAAGACGAGTTGATCATACAAATCTAGTAGAATTTGGAGTAGAAGTTCAGCACGTTCACTTATCTCTATTGTGTGCCCCAATGATGTGAGTTGGAAAAATAGAGTATTTAAAGTATTTAAGTGCTTCGTCACCGAAGTGGATTCTGTCATGCGTAAAGTGTACAGTTTCCTCTTCAGAAAAATTTTGTTTTTGAGTGATTTGGCCTCGTACAATTTTGTGAGGTGATCTCATATTTCCTTTGCAGACTTCTTTTCCTCTATGCCAGATAATACTCCATCAGCTAAAGCTAGGTGAAGATTAGCTACAGCATTCCCATCCATCTCGTTCCACTTTTCATTTGTGACTCTAACTGGTCGTTCACTAATAGTAACCAGACAATTATCTTTCCGCACGATAGCCTTCATTTTCAACTTCCACAGTGAGAAATTACTCTCATTGAACTTTTCAATCTCAAATTTGCTACCACTGCTTCTATCACGAACATAATTTAGCTCCCACTATTTCACTTGACTAGGTACTCGTACATATGAACATTACTTGTACGTACGAATAGTTTACATATTTGTGAATAGTACGGTATGTATGTATAGTACCGTACATGTGAATAGTTTTTTATACTTGAATTACAATAACTACACAATTTAATGCAAAATAAGTGCATGAATAGTTGTCACCTTTTGTGGTTACTGTTCACCAACTTTCACTGTACTCACCCAAACTCTGAACGGATTATGCCAAAAACTTTGTCGTAATTTTCTCACCTCACTCTGATACCACTTGTAGTAAAAATCGACCGAATTAGAGCAGGCTCGCAGCTAGATAGGACTGAAAGAATAGTAATGAAAAGACATATTTTACGTAAAAATAAAAATCACGGGCAAGGATAGAAGAATTTTACCAATAAAAAACTAGAAAATTATAAGAAGAAAAAAACTAGACCTACAAAAATACACATAATATTTTTGTCTTTCTCTATTTTTTCTCTTTCACCTCACGTCTCTCTTTTTTCTGCTTATGGGATTTCTATATGCTACTCTTAGAAGAAGTAGGTAGGCACCGAAAACAGTGCCTACCATTTTTGATAATTCAACTTTGGTAGGCACCGAAAATGGTGCCTACCAGTTTTGACAGTTGTTATCCTCTGTTATAGGTTTGACATCAAAATTGTACTCAGTGAACATCGCCGCAGTTGTACAGAGGGAGCATTCTTCTCTTTGAACTATAGCATCCTTTTTTCGGTGCCTACCATTTTTGATAATTCAACTTTGGTAGGCACCGAAAATGATGCCTATCATTTTTTACAGTTGTTATCTTCTGTTATAGGTTTCACAGCGAAATTGTACTTAGTGAACTAGTTAGCTCATCTCAGCAGTTGTATAAAGGGAGCATTCTTCTCTTTGAACTGTAGCATCTTTAAACATGTTTATTCAATCAAAACAGATCCCCCAAAGACAAATTCATATAGATGGAACCATTCTCTTCGAGAGGTCATATGGAATGTGGCTACTGAATCGAGAAGTCATACATTAACAAATCTTCTCTTACCTCTAATAGTCATTGCCGCTTTATAGACCATTGCCATCCTGTTTCCTTAATTTTGCGCTGACTCTTTTCTTCTAGAATAGCAGCTGGAATATTGTTGAAAACTATAGTGTCTTTGTTGTTTGTTAAATTGAAGACGAGTTGATCATACAAATCTAGTAGAATTTGGAGTAGAAGTTCAGCACATTCACTTATCTCTATAAGGTGCCCCAATGATGTGATTTGAAAAAATAGAGTATTTAAAGTATTTAAGTGCTCCGTCATCGAAGTGGATTTCGCCATGCGTAAGGTGTATAGCTTCCTCTTTAGAAAAATTTTGTTGTGGAGTGATTTGGCCTCATACAATTTTATGAGGTGATCTCATATTCCCTTCACATTCTTCTTTTCCTCCATGTTGGATAATACACCATTAGCTAAAGCTAGGTGAAGATTAGCTACAACATTCCTATCTATCTCATTCCACTTTTCATATGTGACTCCAGCTGTTCGTTCACTAATAGCTACCAGACAATTATCTTTCCTCAAGATAGCCTTCATCTTCAACTTCCACAGTGAGAAATTACTCATATTAAGCTTTTCAATCTCAAATTTTGCTACCATTGCTTCTATCACGAACAGAATTTAGCTCCTACTATTTCACTTGACTAGTACTCGTACATATGATCATTACCCATACGTATGAATAGTTTGTATATGTGAATAGTACGGTATGTATGAATTGTATCGGACATGTGAATATTATTTTATACTTGAACTACAGCAACTGCACAGTTTAATACAAAATCAAATGCATGAATAGTTGTCACCTTTTGTGGTTACTATTCACTAACTTTCATTGTACTCGCCCAAACTCCGAACGGATTATGCAAAAAAATTCATCATAATTTTCTCATCTCGCTCTGATACTACTTGTAAAAAAATGACTAGATTAGAGCAGGTTTGTAGCTAGGTAGGACTAAATGAATAGTAATGAACAAACAGATTTTACGAAGAAAACTCCTAAATCAGCATAAAAACCATGAGCAAGGACAGAAGAATTTTACTACTAAAAAACTGGAGAATTACAAGAAGAAAAGAAAACTATACCAACAAAAATACACAGAATTTTTTTATCTTTATATCTTTTTTCTCTCTCACCTCAGGTCTCTCTTTTTTCTACATATGGGATTTCTACATGCTACTCTTTATCTCCTGCCTATTTATAGGCAGGAGAAGTGGGTAGGCACCGAAAAAAGTGCCTATCATTTTTGATAACTCAACTTTGGTAGGCACCGAAAACGATGCCTACCATTTTTGACAGTTGTTATCTTCTGTTATAGGTTTAACATCGAAATTGTACTCAATGAACTAGTTAGCTCATCCCAGTAGTTGCACAGAGGGAGCAATCTTCTCTTTGAACTATAGCATCTTTTTTTCAGTGCCTACCATTTTTGATAATTCAACTTTAGTAGGCACCAAAAACTGTACCTACTATTTTTGACAGTTATTATCTTCTGTTATAGGTTTGACATCGAAATTGTACTCAGTAAACTAGTTAGCTCATCTCAGCAATTGTACAGAGGGAGCATTCTTCTTTTTGAACTATAGCATCTTTAAACATGTTTATTCAATCAAAACAATAACCTGCTAGATAGAACTTCAACTTTCTATCCGTCACTTTATAGTTAAGTCCTTTTTATATAAAACAAATATAATGTATCTTAATTTTACTGTTCTATATATTAATGTCTAATCAATTAGGAAAATTGTAATAATAATATATAAATATAAATTGAATTTCATAATTATGATTTTATTATAATTTCAACTATATAGTAATCGTTCTAAGGACTTTATCTTTAATATTAAAACATCAATATAATTTACAAAATATATAAAAATAAAATGTTTAGGACAAACACTAATAATTGAAATGTTTTCTTGTATATATGAATGAGTTTTTCAACATAGAGAAGATGAACATTATTAGTGCGTGAGAAATGTTCCCGGATTTCATGAGCACTTTCATTATATATATTATATCGCTCCAGTGTCTAGTGAGATTGTATTAAAAAGTCATGTTTTTTTCGAGATTGTTGCACCGCCTCCATTGTTAAAGCTTTATGGTTGATGTTGAATGGTACCATTGACGAAGCATTTTTTTTATTTTTTATGCTGACAACCATGAGCATGGCACAAGACCACAAGCAAAACTCCATGTGCTCTAATTTGTATGACACAACTCCAGGTCCTAAACTAAGAGAATTGAAGTTGCATAGGATGAGAAATTGCAAGCCATCAAGTTCAGCTAATAAGTCAAAACCGAGTTTTAACTTTAAGCCAAAGATGTTTTCTACTTTTCTTCAAAGAGATTGTTGAAAGTTTGTTAAAGAGATTGCTGAAAGGTTGCTAGAACTTGAAATACTGTTGCGAGCTCAGAGGTGGCCGAGCCTGTTAATAGTGTGCCAGAGGTGTGAGATAATCATATGGAAAGACCAGTAGAGATGGAAGGCAGCTGAAAGGGAAGTTGGACGTTTGGTGGACTCAATTAATTCACAGGCTCCTAATCACCACGTTTTTCAAGTCCAGCTTAGGTAATATTATAATTAAGTTTTTAAAATGATATTTTGTTAAAAATATGTGTCCATCTTTAGAATTTTAAAAAATGAGTATAAGTTTCTATTAATATAAAATAATTTGAAAGATTATTTTATATTAATCTTTATAAAATAAAGCTTTTAATCTTTACAAAGCATTCATGCCACTGCAGGGAATATACCTAAAGACCTCCAACGTCTTTGATCTGGGGAATGCAAGGCAACGTCTATATAGAAAGACAATGTCTTTTTAATTTTTATCCTCATTTTCTATGATCCGGGAAGAGGTGTCATGATTATGCAATAGGAAATGTAAGGCAGGCAAGTGAGGAAAGTGAGCTCTGGCAAGAAAGGGAAAGCTTTCAAATATCTGAAAAAGTGTAGTAATGCAAAGTCATTTGAGTCAATTCATTAGGCTCTGTCAACCCAGTACTCATATTACTGATACATTCTGAAGGAGTTTCGGAAAGAAAATTAGGTTAAGTGCTAATATGTACTTATATAACTAGTCATTATATTTTAATCTAAAATTTTAAAATAATAAGTTATAAATCCTTTGTTAGTACAGAAAGCACTTCTTCCTTTTGTCTTTTGAATGTGGGATGATCCTCCTTATAAATTTCCAACGTGTACAATGAGCACTAAGTATTTTGGCTCATTGAATACTCTACTAATCTTGGCCGCAAACGTAGAGTTTTTGGGCTAATAGTCTCGTATGAATCTTGCGATCCCTAAAAATAGAAGGATTAAAATTAGGGACTTGTGAGCTGGAACTTGAGTTGCGCCAAAGCTCTTATAACGCTCCATCCATATTGCATATTCTAAATCCCATCACGTGCCATAGTTAGTCGGGGATACAATGCCAAGCGTTTGGAAGAACGAGATATTTTTTAATTGTATGATTTATTTTGAATATTTGAGCTTGAAGCTCTTGATATCTCTTAGGCCCTGTTTAGTTAACGGGAAAGAAAAGTGAATTTAGAATCTGATTCTTCGAAACAATAAATATGTGAAAAGTAAAGATATTCACACATTTGGATACTTATAAGAATTATAACGGAAAAGTTGGGTGAATTTTTATTATAGTGTTTGGTATGCAACAATATTTCATGAAATGTAATTTAATTTTGACTTGTGTTAAATCTTAAAAGCTAATTCATTAGACTCTGTCAACCCAGTACTCATATTACTAATACATTCTGAAGGAGTTTCAGAAAATAAAATAGGTTAAGTACTAATATGTACGTATATAACTAGTCACTATATTTCAATCTAAAATTTTAAAATAATAAGTTACAAATCCT
>JAOTJB010000001.1:29248526-29262013 GCA_027123815.1 Erythroxylum minutifolium | reverse complement strand
TACTGAAAATGGTGAACAGTGACTAAAGCTCAATAAGTAAGAAATATCTAAGACTCATAAAGTTATCTAACCCCTTTGTCAATCTATTAGGGTTTTCGATTATGAATTTTTGATGAGAAAAAAAATAAGAAGAAGAAGAAACTTCTCCTCTTATACGTTTGCTGAGGACCACAGGTGATTTTTTCTTTAGAAGCAGCTTTCGTCAGAGGTTTCTTTGACCACCCAAAGCTGTTATTTACTTCCATGATTGTATGTTATTGGATCTTGTGCAATATTGACACTGTCACACTTCTTTTTCTTTCTCTTCCTCTTCTTCTTCTTCTGAAAAGCTTAAGACCCTAATCTAAGGATGATTATTCCTAGGTTAAAGACGAACCATCAATGAATTATCTTTAGAGTTGCAGGCTATAGGAATTTCTTCTTGTAATGCTATGGCAAACAAAACAGAAATATATCTAAGAACTAGAGCTTGTAAATAATCTTTGCTCTACTCATTTATTTATATCTCAAATTCAGTTTCAATAAGTAAAAGTCATTGCATATATGTTGGCTATGAAAAAAGGGAAATAAGAGCTTTCAAGAGGAAATATAAGGAGGAGGATTTTAACAAAAATATATTTTTATTATAATAACATTGTACTTAACATATATATTAATATATAATTAAACATGCCTCTCTTAAATTTTTAAAAAGATCATTTATAATTATTCATATATTCAAATTAATTTTAGGACAGTTATCTTTATTTTTAACATTTAAGTTTATGATCTCCAACATATACGTGAATGCACTGGACTGAAATCATGCCATTGTTAAAGTAGCCTAGCCAAAAACAAAATCACAAAGAACTCAATGTATTGAAGCTTTATTATGGAATTATTCGTCTCATAAGTACCAAGCATAGCAGAACATAGGCTTCTTCGGGGTTTTACCTAGCACTGAATTCAGAAAATTATGGAATCAAACAGGAGATATACGAGTATGAGAAATGTTGCTGTGAAATGCAATAACTTCAATCAAATCTCACAAAGATATATAGGCAAGTAAGATTGTTGTAGTAACACTGAAGTACAGTAACTTCGTTTCTCACCTGAAAGAAAAATAAATTTTAAGGGTTTTCTTGCTGCAAGAGGAGAGGGTCTGAATCTTCCTTCTTCTATATCACTTCTTTGTGTCATTTACATGGAAAATCCTGGTCCTTATCTGGAGGACTTTTGCTACTGTGAGATTGAAGAAGCCTTGAGGTCGTCATACTGAAATGAAAAGGTCTTACTGATTGGTTTATAGTGTACTGACTTGGGGTAGTAGGATTCAGCAACAGGTTTGGAGAGCTTGAATTTAGCATCTGGAAATGGTTGATTTGCCTTGGATCAACCTCAGTTGATGGAAAATATGATTGTGTAGTTCCTGGAGGGCAAAACAGAATCTGAGAACCTGATGATAGAGACAGTGTGGAGTGCAACGGTACATCATTTAGGTTGTGTAGCTCTTCTGGTTGTGTTGCTGCATATCCTTGACCTCCGAAGGCAAAATTTGGAGGAAGATATGAACCATATGGAACGCCATTGATGGTCAATCCACCGGAGGAAGAGGGAGTTGCTGTTCTATGTAAAAAACTGGTAGACGAATTAGCACCTGGACCTTCACGTCTTTCATGTTTACTTTCTTCAGTCCAATTCTCCTTCTCATCTGCTAAATCTTTTGCGACTTGTTTCGATTTTCCTCTAACAAGTGAATCCGAATTCCAAAAGTTTGATCTTGTTAATTCACTGCCATCTTCCCAATTGATGATGTTACTCATTTTAAACCTTTCTTTGTTTGATTCTGATGAGTGGCCAACTTCATGAGAATGACCTATCACTGCAGTGGTATAATTCAGGCCTAAGTTTGCAGGTGGCAGTGGAAGTGGAAGTGGTGGCAGTTCATCGATCTCCTGTTTAGCTGCATTAAGTAACCAATCTACGACTTTACTTGGCTGATTTAGACCAAGCCTATCTTGAAGATCATACAATTGAACGGCAGTTGTAACAGAAAGCCTAACTCTTCTGTCTCTAAGTCCTCTAATGGTGCGAACTTTACTATGCCTGTCTTTCCCTCCAGAAGTTCGTGACACTCGCACAATTCTAGGGTCCTTCAACCTCAGCCATTGCGCGGAGCTTGGTGATGAACCCTTACCAAACTTTCCATCACTTGTACAACTCTCCTTCTTCTTCGATGGAGACTCCACTTCTTTTGAACTTGTAATCATCTTATGCGTCTCATCATCTTCATACTGCACAGAGATGACAGGATCTTATGAAATATAGAGCAATCACAAGACAAAAAACCCTAAACCTATTAGAGAAACAGAAAGTTGAAAGAAAGAAACTAAGGAATGAACATGGTAAACATCTGGTTTTCATCAGATTCTAGAGGATAACTGCATCAACCAAAACCATATACTCAAAACTTGCCATTGGAAACAGAAATCGTACCATAAATTACATGAAGTCGACGACTCAGAAGTGAAATTTCAGTCCCAAGTTCATGTCTAACAGTGAGACTTCGAGATTGATACAAGATTAGACTTACACTGGTGACCAAGTTCCTGAAGAAACCTTATCAGTATCCTTCTGAAGATGGCATGTATTATAAAACTCAAGTTCGATCAAGCTTGCGTATAGGGTTAAAGAGTTTTTTTTTTTTAACAAAAAATTCAGAGAATCAAGTGATTGAGGACGCTGAGCTGTTTGAGAAAGGAAGATGCCGGAAGAACTCGACCGACCATGGTCCAAGGAAGACGTAAAGATAAAGCAATGGCAGATATGATGCCACGTGGCACATTTCACCATCCAATAACGAAATGTGCAGGCAGGCAGGTCTTTATCTTATCATTTCCTTTCTCACGCATGTTGAGCAATCATTGTCTCAATGAATGATCTTCGGGACTAATTTTCATAATAGTAGCAAGTTTATTCATTTTCTTTAATGATTATTATTGTCGAATAAAATAAATTATTCTTTAACTAATTCTAAATTAATATCTTAATTTTAAGAGTATTCAAACAACTTTTTTTTGTAATTTTTAATTTCTTAAGAAACGATCTTCCTATTAAGCCTTTTTTTCTTAAATCTCCGTTAAAATTAATAGTGAAATATACGTGACATAAACAACAAATATAGGCTAATTAAATATTACTACCATAAAGACCAAACATAATTATGAAATTTGATTCAAATTAATTAAATATGATCAAATCAATAATTTATTATAACTATTTTAAATATCAGCTTGAGTCAATTTTAATTAATTACAGTTAGGTCTAAAAGATCGAATCATTATATCAATACTATTTGATTAATTCTTATATTTCAAAGTTATCTTTTTAAAAAAATAAGAAATATTATTTCTAGAAACTTAAAAACTATGGGAAATTTGTTAAATAATTTTAAAGATGATGAAAATTTTTAATGTTACTTAAACTATATAAGAGTTTTCGAATCATCTTTATCCCAAATTATTCTGTGCATATTTGGTATTTGATGCTGGTTAAGGTTTCTAGCAGGATAAAAATGGCTGCTTACACAAACAAATACAAATGCTATAAATTCAACAGGAATGGGACCATTCTGCACATTTGCAAAAAGCGGCTAGTCACGCTTTATCGACAACTACAAATTTAGTTTTGCACTGGATCCTAGTGCATGCCAATTCCCTAGTTGAAATAATGACTGATAGATTGATGACATAAACCAAAACACAATAATCTTATTTGAACTAGTTCTGAGCATCACTACTTAGTGATTATAGTAATTTTATATTATTTAAGTATTTAATGTTCATTCTTTATAATAAATCTTCATTCTAACATTGAATATATTTAATCAAAATGTCTTTTATTATTATATGAAATGTGAATTTTGGACATGTGAAAAAAAAATTCATCCGTCTGCAAATATTCTTGAATAAATGAAAACAAATTTTGCGATAAGTTTTTTTAATTTTTTCTCAATATTTTCAATGAAAACTAATTTTAAAATCAAAATTCTAACGTCAAAACAACTTCTAGTAGTGTTTTGCAGAAGCACGATAACATATTAGAGATGGGTCGGTCGATATGAAAGATCTGCTCGAAACCAAGAGGTAATTAAATGTGGAAGAACAAAACAAAGAAAAGAAAGAAAAGAAGAACTTGGATAAGTCTATTGTTCATGGCCTCTAAAGTTGTGGCTATACTCCTAAGAGCAGTGTCAGCTTGATGTGTACATGGTAGCAATTTAAAACACTTATAAGAAGTTAGAATATAGGTGCGGGACCAACCTCTAGGGCATCCACTGAGGACGAGGAGGACCACACAACTTTTCTGCGGAGAGACATTCATGGAGCAAGTTGGATTTTGTTGAATAGAACCTAACAGCTGACATTTTTAGCACAAGAAACTCTGGTTAGTCTTGATGAAGTCAGCCTTTCTAGGTGAAGAAATTTATAGATTTTAACGTATACAAGTTTGTTTCTTCAACTTTGAAAAGTATATTCAAACATGTTCAGTGACAATGACAAAAGAATTAATGACTTGATTGTGAATTAGTCATCTCAAAGTAAGTGGATCACAGTAATTGTAAGTTATTAATGTAATTGCTAATAATTGATCACTAGGGCGCCGTAATTATAATTGTAACTTAATGGAATAATTTAAAATTTTAATATGTTTGATCGCTCAAAATTAATTATTAATTTACTTTATAACTTGTCTCTTTTTGTTTTAGTTTCTGTATTTATTTACATATTTTATTTTATATTGTAATCTTTACCATATTCTATATGAATTATATTATATATTTTTATATGTTTAGTTATACATATTTATTAATGTTTTTTGTTGTTATTAATTTGCTCTACATGTAGGTGTATCAGAACAATCTCTCTATTATGTAGGGGTAAGGTTGCATAGCATTTATGGAATCCCATTTGGTCTTGTTATTGTTTTTAGTTTATGATGATTGATCATAAAAGTATAGTCAAGCATGTTTAATGATAATGGCAAAGAATTGTTGATTTGATTGTAAATTAGTGAT
Source organism: Erythroxylum minutifolium (assembly GCA_027123815.1). Classification (NCBI taxonomy): domain Eukaryota; kingdom Viridiplantae; phylum Streptophyta; class Magnoliopsida; order Malpighiales; family Erythroxylaceae; genus Erythroxylum; species Erythroxylum minutifolium. Next base: position 29,256,957 of record JAOTJB010000001.1, on the reverse strand, counting down.
TTCAAAGTAAGTGGATCAAAGTTAGCATCAAAACCCTAACCCTAATATTTGCAATGACATAATTATAGATCACAAGTTATATGATAGTTATAAGTTATTAACTTAATTTTTAAAAAATTCGGACATGAACTGTACGAATGTAATATGATTTAGTAGGTAATTATAATAGTAGCTGATTAAATAATTTAAGATCATTAAAATTTATCACAAAGGGTACGCTTTTTAAACCCTACTTAAGACTTTAGAATGAACACATGGGATTGTGTGTGTGAGAGAGACAGTGAGAGATGTTCTTCTCTGCTAGATTACAGAATGAAAGAGATGGATGAGAAAACCTTTGGGGTTTCGATCTCTTCTTTTTCTTTTTCTCCTGTCTTGTCCCTCTAAATTAATTAACAGTGTTTGGCATCTCAAGATGAACAGTGTAAAGGTTTCTAACAAAGTTCTGATTTCTGGGTATGATACAAAGGTACAATTATTGTGAACAATCAATGGTCCCCAAAGTTCTCTACTGTTACTACTACCACTGCTACTCTTCCTTTGGCCATTACCAGTCTAGACTTAATGTAACTATTAATCTTGAGTTTGGTATTATTAGTAGTACCCCTCCCAGTTACTATAGCAACTCATCGGTTCTCTGGTAGTGGTAGTACTACTGCAGTCTCTCTCCTTTGTATTTATGTTAGAACTACTGCTCTGATAGTACTACGTACTGCAGTCTCTCTCCTTTTTATTTATGTAATTGGTATTGTACCTTTTTATCAACCCTAAAATTTAGAACTTTTATATGAATTTTGTTGAAGATAAATCTAGGGTTCCTCCCATTGTTTTTCATTGTATGCATGATAAATACCATGTTCAGGAATTTAGGGAAAAAAAAGTAATATCATATTCAGGAACATAGGATAAAATAACACAAAAAGAATAAATGTTTTTTTGTTAAATTTCTAATTTAGGCAAAAAAAAAAAGTAGTTCATGTAGATATCAAACATAACAAGAATAAATTAGATGATGTTCAAGTAAGTATAATTCAAGAAAATGTAAGTTATATAATTCAATTTATTTTTATATTAATTCAATTTATTTTTATATTTCTTTTAATGTGAGATAATTTTACCTGTAAATTTTTAATATCTATTTCTAGTAATTAAATTTTTGAGAGGACTTTGGACCATGTCTTATTAGTAAGACTACATACAATTAAGGATATTTATTTATAAATTTTCATTAATATATATGGATATTCCCTAGTGTTCCTAAAGGTCTTACAGTAGAATGAGAGAACGTTTAAGATAGGGATGAACAAAAATCTAAGCAATGGTACTATATACTTGAATACCATTTATATATCTTGGCTTCACCTTTTCCCCCGTCACTCTCTTGATATTGGCAATCTGTATATACATACGGAGTTAGAATGTTAGATGTCTGTTGTACCAGAGATGACAAAGAAGACAAAGAAAAGAACCCGAAGAAACATAACATTTGTTTTACTTGTCTAGAAATTTTGTAGCACATTGGTTGTGTTACTTCAGTTTTATTGCCACCTCTGCTTTCCAATATTTCATATTAATTTTTTTCTAAGGCATGAAGTTCTCTTGCTGTTTAAGAAAATTTAAAAAGATTTAGTGTAATTTCAAAATTTCCAAAAGGAAATTTTCTCTTAAATTTCGATTAAAAAATTATAAAATATGTGCAGCATAAATATCATAAATAAGCTAATTAAATTTTATTTATATGATGATGATTTAACTTAGCTTTTAAAATCAAACCAAATTAATTAAATCATACCCAAACTAATAATTTATTATAATTATCTTAAACTATTAATTTAAATTAAGTTTAATTAGTTTGGATTAGATTGAAAAGTTGAGTTAAGTTATTATATCATTAATATTTGATTAGTTCATGTATAATATTTATATTAGGCATCTTACCTTGCTATTTTTTTAACTGAAATTTTTAGAAAATTTTAAAACTAAAAAAATTCAAGAATTTTAAAATTAAAAAATTTTATAAAATATATTAAGCTATAGAAAATTCCACGTCTTTTTACTTTTTTTTCTCTAATACTAAACTAAAATTTCTTCTTTTCTTGTTCTTGGTGTTTCCCTATCCCTTTTCATGGCCTAACAGCAGACATTACTATTTTACAGATGAAGCAGGCAGCAGTCCCAAGATGTAAAGAGCCAACAGAAGAAGAACTAGAATACACTATAAGCTGATTAGTTTTAAATATTAAACTGAAGATATGGTAGGTAAAGATAAAGAAACCCCACATGGGTGTTGTTCCACCATTAGAGACCTCTTGACCGCTTTCCCCAGTTTCTCAGAACTTGTCCAGTAAATGACAGAAGTATTGGCTCAGGACTAACAATGTGATGGTGATTGTGAACTTCAAAGACTCTCTAATGGGGTCCCGCTTCTTTAACATCACTAATTACACGAATTTGGACTTTAAGGATTTCACATCTCATCTGAGAAGTTTTAACCATGCAAGGATGAAGCAAAGAGGTCAAAGTTTGCACCAGTATTGCTGTTTTTGCATAGCAAAGGTCATGCTTTGTACGTCCCCTTTTAGTATAAGAATTGAGCGTGCTCATATATAGTAGGAAAAACAGAATTGAGCATGCTCATGTATAGTAGGAAAAACACCCGATTCTGGTATAAAGTGAAAAGATAAAATCTATTTTGAATGAAATTTAATTTGATTTTAAGTTTCAAAATAAAATTTTAAGTTTTGAATCGTAGTCAAACTTGTATATAAATTTTAAATAACAGTTTAATTGGAAGTGACTCAATTCAATCAATTAAAACGACACCATCTTACTAAGTTTAATAAAATGAAATTATTTTATTTAATCAGTGAAATAAAACATCCTTAAACTTTGAAATTTTGAAGTTTGAGTCCGACCATTGTCATTTCTATGTTCATTTTACCAAGCTCGGGTGGCTACCCGTAAGCCTAAAGAAGGAGTACAGACTGGGCATTGTCATATGCTCATCTCATCTAATCCATGCCCTAACCAATATGCGTATCGCTTAAAATTTTTTTACAAAAATACCTAACGGGCAACTAAGGGTTTGCAAAGTATAATCTTTGCTTGGTCATTCGAGTGGATGTGGAAAGTTCATGCGCATGCTGGCTGCGAAAAGTAATCAAGACATTTGGAAAAAGGAAGCACATGAAGTCATGAAGTCTTTTGGCGTGTTTTGGATACATGGAATTGTCCAATCATATGCTAAAATTTCGGATGAGTATCAAGTGTGTCTATATATATATATATATATATAATTTAAAAAGTTTAATCGGTATTAAATCGTTATAAGATTAAATAAAATTAAAACATTTGAAATATAATCTAAAAAATTCTCTTTACTTATTGAAAAATTGTAAGTTTAATTGAAAAAAGAGATTATTAAACGAAAATTAATTGATTTATTTTACTTTATAATAATTTATTAATTTACAAAAATTAACGGATTAATAAATAAATTAATTAGTTTTTAACAGTAAGAAAAATTAAAATAAATCAAACTAGAAAGTAAAAAATTGAACCGAAAAGTTGAAATATTTAAGATTCGTATGATTGAACAAGATAAATACGTTGAGTTTTTAATCATTGGTGTATATATATATAATCGAAAAGTTGAAATATTCAAAATTTTTATAATTGAATCAAACAAATACGCTGGGTTTTTCAGTCATTGATATATATATATAAAGAAAGTATCATTCATGCTTTTCTATTAGTTATATACAAGATTTGGTACAAAAAAGAAAATTTGAAAGAAACTACTTCCTCTTTAATGACCCTGATTTTATTCCATAAGCTAAGATTTTCTTTCTGATCATTTATTAATTATAAATTAATCTAAAGAGCTTTGAACTCATAAAATAGTTTATGATCTTATTGTAATTCGACTAACTACTTTTTACTATATTATGTACATATATTCATTAAATTGTTACTTTTATATGATGATACCAATGAAAAATTATCATTTTTAGCTAGACAAGTTCATGGACAAATGAGATCCTTTTCCTTGGTCAATTCAAATGTTGATCGAACGATAACATAGTGCACACAAGTTGGAAGTGAGCTTCAAGCTTTTTCCCGACTAAGTCATGTCTGTCTTCTTCTCCGTCGATTCTCTACATACTTGCTGTAAGGCTCATTTCTTATTTCTAGGCCCTCTGGCCTTTGAAGCCCTACGGCTTTCGGTTTAGGTTGAAGGTCCACTAGTTATGTCATGTGAAGCCTACCCAAGGTACGGTTACTCATATGGCATAAGTTTATATTTTAATTTTTGAAGTTTTTATAAAAATTTAAATTCTAATTAGATTTTGATTAACATGAAATTACATAATATTTTAATAATAAAAATTAATTATTTCTATTTTATAATGAACACGTCTATTGTTAGCATGAAAATTAAATTATTCATTAATCCATCTAAATTTTATATGAAGTTTTTTTTTGGATTTAAGTAAGTTGAAGAACTAATGGATCCCTCATAAAAAAACTCACTTAATTTAAATAATGAAATCCTAATTATGACTAGTAAATTTTTTATTTAGATATTATTAAAATTATTTGTATAATACTCATGACTTATATAAACACTACAAAATTTTAGTGTCAAATTTAAATTTTGATGAAAATTTAAAATAATAAAATTGTATCTTTCATCTTATTTATATTAAAGATTATAACCCTTCTTTGTTATCTTTGTTATTCATATTTTATTTACAGTTTGAAAGTTAAATAGTATTAAAGTATAATTCAAACGGTCTGAGTTTAAGGCCCCGTTTGGTGAATGACTTATCAGTCAAAAATTAGCTGATTGACCATGTTAAACAACCGCTCATTGTGTTTGGTAATCAGCTGATTAGGTTGACTGCTTGAACCCAATCAGTTGATTTTAATAAGATGCTCAATAGAAGCGTTTTGGTGTTATCTGATGAAATTATGCTTTAATGACTATTATGCCCTTACTCTTTTCTCACTAGTCTTTTAGTATCTCAACGTTGGCAACAATAATCAAAAAGACCCATCAACTAGTGGGTCACATAAAAAGCTAAGGAGGCTACCTCACATCAGATTTTGACATCTCAGTGGAGGAAAGCTGAGGATCTTTTTGTCTTTGTTTTTTAATTTCTCCAGTTCTATGGAATAGTATTGTTAGGCAAGATTTTTCTTTTTTGACAGTAATATTGGTCTCTTTCCTTCATGGTTAAGAATATATGTTTTTTACCTACCTTGTGTAATATTTCATAAAGCAACTTAGTCATGGACATAAATCTTCCATTAGTTCTGAAATATACCATATCAAACTTTGGACATGCATTGTAATATGCATTGCTATTGAAAAAATCATCATGATCTACATTTGCTTTATATCTTGGTTGTTTGTGAAAAAATATAATAAAAATGTACATTTTTCTTAAATATGTAATATTGTTTTGTGTATTACTATGATATAATACTCATATTCTTATAAAAAATTTTTAAAGTCATGTACTCATAAGTCATTTTTCACATAAGCAGCTAATACTAAACAACTAATTTTACCAAACATTTTTAATAAACAACTAATATTATCTGCTTGCCAAATCAACTATATTAATCCACTATCAATTAATTGTTGATAGAATCAACTAACAGCTAATGCAATATGCTAATAGCCAAATAGGGCCTAAACCTGATCGAATTTTTTACTTCTCCAACCTTGTATTAACGTACATTCTAATTGAGATATTTACCCTTCTAACCTGTTGTACATACCTATTAATTTCCCTGATTTTCTCCATTAGCCTTGTATAGAATCAACGACTCCATTTCCCTTATTCTTCTCCCTAATTCACATATAGTCCAATGTTCATATTATTGTACTACTTGCTCTATTTAAACGTTTGAATAAAACAACAAATGTGTAGCTTCTAATTTCATATCAATATCTTCTCATGGTATAAGAGCATAACCATGTTGGAAGAGAATCGCAATAGCAGTAGCACGTCTTTAACATAGTCAATAAGAAGAGATGTCTTTGTTGACATGGATTCTCCTTATTTTCTTCCCTTTGATGACCCCGGAACCATGTTCATGACATGCATTTTGAATGGGGATAACTATCCTACATGGAGGAGGGCTATGCAAAACAACCTCCATGCCAAAAATAAAATGTCATTTGTGGATGGCACGCTTAGTAAACCTGATCCAACATCTCCTCACTATCCTTCCTGGACAAAGAGCAATTCCATAGTAATATCATAGATTTTCAATGCAATCTCACGTGATCTTCACAATAGCGTGACTTATGCAGAGACAGCATAAGAACTATGGCCAAATCTTGAAAAGCGTTTTTCACAAGGGAACGCTACACGTATCCACCAACTCAAAAAAGACATATTTGTTCTAGCAGGATAACAAATCCATTGTATCATATTACACCAAATTCAAGGCCTTATGGGATGAACTTCAAATGTTCGATAAAATCCCACGATGTAGCTTTGGTGCAGGAAAAGAGTTTACTACTACAAGGAAGCAAGAAAAAGTCCATCAATTCCTCCTTGGAATCAATTATGAGTTCAAAACGATACACTCGCAAATTTTAAATTATGACATTCTTCCATCTTTTAGCAGGGTTTATGCAATGGTGATCCATGAAGAAAACAATATGGAATAATCGAAGCACGTGTTCCAATTGTGGAAGCTGCAGCTCTTGCCGTCAAGATTCATCCTAATAATGTCAGGGGCTTAAATCTAAACCAAAAACAATGTGATCACTGTCATAACATATGACATACAAAGGCTGAATGTTTTAAATTGATTGGGTATCCTCCCAGTTGGAAGCAAAAGCATAAAAATGATTAAAACAACACTAGATTCGCCTCAAGAAATCGGAATCTTTCTACTACCAGGAGTCATGATCATACTTCCATTCCGATGCCTCGTCCATTTTTAGCCCACGCTGCTGCTACTTGTTAAGTTGTCATTTTGCATTCATTTGGTATATAAATCTCTCTCATGTGTTGAAATTATTATTCAAAATTGATGGATTTGTCCCTTAATTGTTCTTAGATAATTTTCAACACTGAAGAGATGAAATTGAATCGAAAAGATGCAAAGGAAACAAAGATAACCCGAAATTTCCAGATTGACAGCAAATTTAGTGACTAAGCGTGGGCACATGCAAGGATGGAAACCATCTGCAGAATTTGTTTTCAAATTCAAATCTGATTCGTTTGAGATTTTCATAATCTTGGAAGATCAGATTTGCTGGAGATTTGCAACCTGAATACGTGGGAGGTGTGATCTGCTAAAGATCATGGAAAAAGATGGGATCGAAAAGCATAAAAGGGATGGAATTGCTACTGTTCACGGAGTCATGAGTATTAGCACAGTTTTAGAATTTCTGTAGACCACTTTAGGAGTAGTTTTAAGTTTTCTGCATTCTTTTCTTTTGATTTTCTCGACAGCTATAGTTAGGTTTCAATTTTTGCAGTGTTTCTTTAGGGATTTTTAGGATTTCTAAGAAAGACCAGGGATGAAGACTTTACAATTGGCTATTTCTTTTTTGTCACTTTCATTATGAGTAGTTAAATTCCTTTTCTTAGTTGAGAGAAATCATGTTATCATCTATTATGTGTGAGATGTTCCAGTAACGTTTGTATGTTGATAAATATTAAGTACCTTCCGAATTACTTTGTACAATTGAATTGATTGATTTTTAGGCGGCGCAACTAGGAATTGATTTGTTTAATAGCTAGATTAATAAAATATGACGTTCAGTTTTGTTAATCACAAGTGGCAATTAGGATTACCTTTTTTATGTTAGAGTGAGAAATTCTAAGAAGAAACTAATGTTGATTGAATGCATGTCATACATGTGTTATCTTGTTCATTGGTTTCTTAGTTCTTAAAGCTATCACTCAATTGAACTTACGATAATATTTAAGTTATTGAGTGATAAGAATGCTTAGAATACATGTTTCTACTCATTTACATTTAAGAAAAAACATCACCCAATGAACGTTTATTAATGAACTGAATTTTATATCAAGAATCTATATTAGTGTGATAACATCGGTGACCCGAAACCAAGGTTTGTCTATTAAATTTTCAAATCCAATTACTTTTAATAATTTTCCATTTTTATCATCTTTTTCTTAAATTGCCGTGAATTAAAAAAACCCCCCTTTTTCGTCACTTGATTTTGGTTTTGAACCCGTACAATCTTTGCCGTTAAAATTTCTCGTGAGAACGATACCCACTTTCCACTACTATATTAATTTGTATTGACGGAAGTTGGTTTCTTTTTAAATTTGGTTGTAGGCGACAGCAGTACCAACTTGCCAAGTAAATCTCATTTTAGATAATGGAAAAAGCTATCTAGCTATTGTCGGTGTGCTTCATCGTTGTCCAT
>JAOTJB010000001.1:29169817-29182642 GCA_027123815.1 Erythroxylum minutifolium | reverse complement strand
TTAGGAGATATGGGCATGACTGCGTACATCTTACCCTCCTCATACCCTGCTCAAGCGGAAAATGTGAGTATCGTTGACTTTTATATATTTAAAAATGTTATCAATTTAGATATTTTTAAATTTACTTAACCAACATGTAACAATTATTTGTGTTTAATAATTTTAGAACTACAAGGATGTAATGCAAATTTGGAATATATATATATATATAAAGTTGATAAATCATTGAAATAAGGTGTTCCATGTATTAAACTATTTATTGTCCATAAAAATAAAGAAATGCATTCTAGAAAGCTTCAAAAAGTTTTGTATGCAACACCCGTTTATATGTGATATTGAAAAGATCAAAAACTCTATTAAGATTTAAATCACATAATTTAATGTTTATAAATTAATAAATTTTTATAAACTAAAATAAATTAATTAGTTTTCATTTTACAATCTTTTTATTCAATTAAACTTCAAATTATAGAGAGTTTCTTTTAATTATATTTTAAATTTTTAAATTTTATTTAATCTTTAATTAATTTTATGACTGTCTAATAACTTTTTAAATCTTAAACCTTTTGTTTTGCCAGTTTAATATTTGGACCGATATTTAAAATATTGATTTTACGTATATGATAATCTACAAATCATATATTTTAAATAAATTACTCAAAATAACAAATTAGATCAAAGTAATATTTATATATTATTGTGTCTTCATTTCCAATAGTCCATCATCTTCAATTTTAAGTTGAATTGTAGCTTTCAAACTTTTAATCGTTTGAATTACTTTAAAATACTTTTAAATTAATTTAAGAGACTTATAAACCACTCACTTAAGAATATTCTATATTTATTATTATTGTTCTTTCAAAGAAATGAGAAAGGTCTCCTATTTGCATTTTAGGATAACTATGAGCATACCATAAGTCTGCCATATCTCTCTCCTTGACTTTTTATAGAAAACTTACAATTCAATTTCCTTTTTTCAAGCACATACTTTTCATTATCACCCATTTCATATCCTTTTCTTAAACACTTCTTTTCCCTTTATTTTGAAATGTATTATGAAAACAAAGTGATTATTGTCTAATATAATTTACGTTTCTAATTACAATCATATCACTAATAATTAGTTTATCAAAACACATGAATATTTCAATATTTTAAAAATCGGGTCGGAAGTTAAATCAGTTAAACAAAAAATTTAAAATTTAAAAGAATTAATCGGTATTAAAGCGTCATAAAACTGATTAAACATTAAATAAAATTTAAAATTTTAAAATATGATTGAAAGAGATTATTTTTAATCTATCAAATTTTTTTTGATAAACTAATTATGGTTTTAGACAAAAATTAAAGTAATATTACAAATTATTTATTTTTAAATAATTTTCATGTTTATCTCAATTAAATTAACTTTAATCAAGTAGACTCGTATAAAGCAAAACTCTTTTAACACCTTTTCATTATACGTATCAGAATTAAACTTGATATTTTAACAAAATTAAAATTTATTACTAAAATTAATAAATATAAAAATAGATCTCGTATATATTTTAACAAGTAAAAACGGTTCAATCCAATTTAAAATTAACAGATTAATTATTTAATTAAAATATAAATTAAATTTAACAAGACTATATTACTTTGTTTAATAAATAATTCTTTTTAAAATAATATCATTTTATTTTAAAAATAAAATTAACTGCGTAGTGCGTTCTATAAAAGCCCATTACTTATGGGCTTTAAATCCAATGGGTACTAAAGGTTATCAAATAAATTTCTTTCTTTTAATTATAAAAATAAAAAATTAAAAGAAATATATTTACTTATTCAAAATTTATTTTCTAAACACCAAGACAAAGATAATTGTTTTAAAACATAAAACTAAACTTGAAAATATTAACAAATAAAAGTTACTTGAAAAATAAAAAATAGACAGACTACCCCTACCTCCACGCGTGACCAAAAAGCGCGTGGAATCTGCATATCCTCTTGTCACTTTTTCCCTGACTTCACACCGCCACTCACCCACCCAAGTGTCCATCCACCTATAATCCTACCGTTCATTTTCTATATATGTTAATCCAACGGCATCTGATCATCTTTGCAAACGAGCGAAGCACACCGTAAAATTATCTCTCACCCAACCTAGTTCCAAACCTCAGGTTCGGGCTCGAACCTAAAATAGAGTAGAGCAGTTGTCTTAAAACTCTCTTTTTTTTTCATTACAAGTAATTTGCAGTTCGAAATTATTTATGATTTTTGGACAAAGCCACTTTTACGGTTTCGATCGCTATATCCTCGGCTTTGGTCTGAATTCCCACGAGAGTTTGAGAGAGATGGGGTTTCAGTTCTTAGAGAGGTAAAGCTTGAAAGAGAGGTTTAGTGTGTGTGTTTGTGTTCTTTTTTTCTTTGGAAGGAGGGAGGGACTGTAGTTTGCAGCTTGTATAACCAAGACCCTTATAGGAAATTTGCTGTTTTGTTGGTTTCCTTGCTCTGTTTTTTGGTCTCTTGAGTTTTGATAGTAAATGAGTCTACTTGGTATTCATTTGCTTACACTCTCCTTCAGTTAGAACCCTAAAATTCTGGCTTACCCAGATCACACTATCACTTTGAGGAGTTGTGCTTGCTTGTTTCTTGGAGCACTGGGCTTTTGGTAATGGCTTTGTTGGCTTTCTTGGGATTTTCTTGCTTGTCTTCCTGTTCTTGATGGAAATGGTTGGTCTTTTGGTGTTAATTTTGTGTTTTGGGGTGTTGATTTTTGGGGAATTGTGTGGGGAATGGTTGTTCAGAGCTGATTTGGGTGGTTTTCGTACATGGGGTATCTTTATGTTTAGGGCTTTTTGTGCGGGGTTAGTACGTTTTATTAATTGTTTTTTTTCTTGGTCTAGGATGTTGCTGCTAAATGCATTTTGGTTAATTTTACATCTAATTTGTCTTAAATTCCATAGCTCAGTGAAATAAATGCTTCTTAGTTTGCCATTTCCGTTCTATTCTTGTTGTACTTTGTACTGATTTTTTTTTAGTTTGGTTTTCAGCCTTTTCAAGCACTAAATTTATGCACCATCTTCAACTTTGGTTGTTTTTTATGTGGAAAAGCAATTAAAAAGGCTAAGACATTTTAGTTATTGTCAACTGGTTTTGAAGAAGGTTCACTGCCGAGATTTTATATTTTCATTAATATATTTCAATTTTAATTAGGAATGATGGCTGTAATATTGGAAATTACTATGAATTTTGTATGCAAGCATTATAGGATCCATCATTTGTAATATTGGCATCAAAATTTTCCCATTAATATTGTTCACTTATATCTGTTTAACGGAATTCAGGCATAGCAAGTGATGTGGTTGACATTTTAGCATCCAAGCTTACTAGCTTAGAGCATGATAGTTTTGTGGTGTAATGTTGTTACTTAGCATTTTATTCTGCTTCTATGATTTGCCACATGTCTAGCTTCTCTTTTTTCCTGATGCAAATAATTTCTTGTAAGCTTTTGCCTGACTCATTTGTTAACTGATTCTGCAGGTGAGTGCAGCCATAAGAATTTTGGTTGGAAGTTGTGATTATTTTTTGGTAAATGAAGTTGTGATTATTTGCCTTATAGGAACTTATATATGGATGGATAGACCTACTTTCTGTGCAACTAATTAACTGGAAACTGTAAGGAGATTAGTCTCCTGTTTTTTAATGCCTGATAACGAAGCTGAAGAGCGTTTCAGCAAGCTGTGTGAACAAGGAATCTCTTCTCAGGGAAATTATCTATCTCGAGCAGTTGGCAATCAGGCAACTCTCAATTGCAGTCGGTGGTTTGGACAGCCAATTGCTTCATCACAAAACTTCAATCTGAAAAGCTACATAACACCAGAACTAGGTACTGTTTCGGCTTACTCATACTGTCTTGTACTTTTATTATAATTGGCTTCCCTTTAACTTGGAATTTGAAAAAATATGATTGCATTTGTTTACAGAATTATTAGTCTCTTCCTTCATGTTTTACCGAACTCATAGTATAACTATTTTGGTATCTATAGATTGTGTGACGATACGACGTGGTGAGTCAAGTCTGCCATACTATCAGGAGTATACACAATTAATTCCAGGACCAGATTATTCCAGAGGTCCAGCCATATATTCTCCATTAAACTTAAATGCCTTGTTGGCTGAAAGGCAGAATTACCAGTCAGAGTGGAGCCAACCTGGAGTATTTGGTGAAACTAACTGTTATGATCAGCAAGTTTTGACTTCAAGAGGCTTCTCTGGCTTTCAATGTCAACAGGAATATGAGTGTGCTGATAGTCCCACCGTGACAGCAAATTCTGAAAGGTCAGAGATCACTGAAGCTTCAAGTGATCTTCACTTGTACAAGGGACAGCAGCAACTTCTTAGGGACCAACAGCAGGCTGCTCAAGTGGCTCACCCAATGCAGCAGTCTGGTTATAATGATATGAATATGTTGCAGCAGCAGATGATGTTCAAACAACTTCAAGAACTCCAGAAACAGCAACAACTTGAGCATTTAGGTGATTCCCTGAACCAGGTTAGCTCTGCAGGCAAGCAAACTGGTGGAGTCCACTTTTCACCCCTCATCAATGGAACACCTGTTCATGATTCATCACAAATGCTCAGGAACTTGATGCAGCAAGGAGCACCACCCCTTGCCCCAGGAATGGCTAATAAACTTATGTTTTCTCAGGAGCAACTTCTGGCTCTGCAGTCCATGGGTCTAGTTTCTCAGCAGCTTGATTTATATGGCATGCCGATTACCAGCATAAGAGATAATATGGGTCAGCAAGCCCATGTACTAGGAATATCTCATAATTCTGTTAGTTTGGCCAGTGGTCAAATCCCAAAATCCACGATTCATTCCTCCAACTTTGCTAACTCTTATACAGGAGATACTTCTGCTGTTCCCTTAGATTTAGTAGGCTTACCACAAGGAACATTGACGGCAAAGGAGGGATTTCTGGAGAACGGCAATCTTGGACAACTTTCAATCCAAGGTCTAAATGGTGGAGTATTCCCTGGAAATCCCCAAGAAGGTAATACTCAACAACCAAATATCTCTCGTAAAGAATTTGATGCTAGACAAGAGCAAAATAGTTGGCCTGCTATACAGCAAACACCAAAACAACTTGGTTCTTCTCAAGGTTTGATTCCATTGGACCCTATGGAAGCAAAGATTCTATATAATATGGACGAAAGCATCTGGAATGCTTTTGGAAGTCATCCTGATATGAGCGCTGGAGGTTATGGCAATGCACTGGAACATGCAGATTCAGTAAATGCTTTCCCTTCTGTCCAGTCTGGAAGCTGGAGTGCTCTAATGCAGTCTGCTGTGGCAGAAGCTTCTAGCAGTGATACTGGTATGCAGGAGGAATGGAGTGGCTTGACTTTTCAGAACACAGAGCATTCCACTGATAATCAGATATCAAGCTTTGTGGACAGTGAGAAGCATCTGACAGGGTGGGCTGACAACTTGCAAGGTTCTTCCTCCTTTAATTCAAAACCTTTTCCATTCATTACTGATTCAAGCCAGAGCTCCAGCTTCACCGGCCTTCCACAACCTAATATCCATTTTTTAACTGAAAAGAGAGAGGATATGTTACATGGTGGCCCAAATGAATCAATTGTGGATTACAACCATCAACACGAGCCATCGGTTGTGGAAGCACAGAAGGTTCGATTGCTTATGAGCGCTGACAATGCATGGGCCGGGCAGTTATTTGAACACACCCGGAGTGATGGGCAGCTGCAAAGAATATCCTCAAATGATCTTTCCAAAGATGTCAATGGCCACGAGATCTTGGGGAAAAGTCAGCAGGTAATTGACAGTGCCCGTAACTGTTATGAGAGAATCAGTGAAACGAATGTAAAACAGCAGAGCAGCATCCAAAGTGAGGATTCTAGTGACTACTACATGTCCAAAAGATTGGGTTTCTATGAGCAAAGACATTTGGGGCAGTCCAAAATTTTTGATAATGTCTCTAACAATTCCATGACTGTCGATAAGGTGATAATTTGGCTTGGCGTTATCGACCATAATTCTCTAATTGCCACCATTTCAATCAGTAATTAGTAATTCAAGTTTTCTTTACAGGGATCTTTACCAGATTTTCAAGAAAGTTCTAGAGCATCAGAGGAAATAACTGCCGGAAGACATCAGAATTCTCATATCTTTGATGGATCAGCACTCCCTGATGGGTCAAATGTCATTGCACAGACAGGGTACCTAGTTTTAAGACTGTTTATACAAATGTTCTGTTGCTTTTCCAGACTGTTAAGGCTAATGCATCTTGTTGTTTCTAAAATTTGTTCTCTTGTTTTACAACTTTTCATGTAAAAGCTATCGGTATTTGAATCAGAGGTAACTTGCTAGATTTATTACTTGCACTTTGCAATGATCTTACGGAATCTTTGAATGAAATAATGTGGCAGTGAACATATGCTTGAACTCCTCCAAAAAGTTGATCAGTCAAAGGATGATGGTTTTATGAGACCATTTGGATCTACTGTATCTAACGCATTGCCCAAGTTGCCTGGAGAAGATTCTTGTGATACAGCTATTGCTCAACTGTGCCCTCAGCCTTCTACTTCCCAAGGTTTTGGCTTGAAGTTGGGTCCTTCTTCTCACAGACTACCCAATTCTAGTCAAATTAATCCTGAAACAGTGGGGAAAAATTGGAGATGGTTTGGTTCTCCATCTTCTTTCCAGCCTTTGCCTTCTTTGTATGAATCGTCTCAAAGAGTGCCTACTGTTGACAGATCCTCTATCTCTGTAAAAACTGGCTTTTCTTCGCATCTAAATATGCAAGGAAATGACCTCAGATCCATGGAATCTGGTTCACTGAATACAAGAAATCGGCTTCAAATGCATTCCATAACCGATGCTCCAGTAAAATCTGAGTCTTGGCAGGTAAACTTACCTAATTCTATTGCCAAATATTCACCTTTCGCCCAGTTTTCCACTCAAGATGCACATGATCAGTTTCCCTCAAAGCCTGTAGAAGAAAACTTCCCAGTTTTGGAGGCTTCATCTGTGCCTCAAAGGTCTGCAGTGTCAGACATCTCTCGACAGGATGAAAATTTCACAAGGCCTCGTAATGTGTGGATAAATGTTCCTACTCAACAACAACAATCTGGTGCCGTACCTGTCAAGTTTCATTCCAGTTTATCTTCATATGTAGATCTGTCAAATAACTTTTTGACAAGCACTTCTCCGGTTCATGGGATCTCAAATGACCAAAAATCTGTAAGAAGTGGGCATAAACCATTAGAACTTAGTGGATCTTATAATTCACAGATCTTTGAATTCGGTGCTGGAAAAGAAATCTTACGGCAGCGAACAACTCCTGACATATTTGACACTTCCCAGTCAAGTGGTGTATCTCAAGGCCTAGACCATGTTTCAGATGCAACTGCACATGCCTCAGCCTCATTGGTGTCTCATTCTCAGCAGCAGGATCTTGATAAGGTAAGTCATATTAACAGCTCTGCTTTAGCTTCCATAGAAAAAAAATCTTGATGCCTACCTTCAGTTACCTGATCATCCATAACTATCCCCTTCTTCACCAAGTGCAGGCGAGGAACAGTGTTGCTGAAGTTCAGCATGCTACTGACCATCAATTTCATAAATATGGTTCAAGTTTCAGAAAAAATTTGGACAATGGTCTGAATGAAGCATTACAATCTAATCAAGCTTCATCTGTTGATGACAAAATGCTAAGCTTCTTAGGAGAAGCAAGAGATAGACACACTGTGAACGCTTCTTCTCAGCCAACTCTTTTACCCAGAACTGTTCAGGACATGGTGACATTTAGCCACAATGACTCACAGACCCAATCTAGTGGCAATGGTCCACAGTCTAATCATACAAGTTATAGCCAGGTTAATTTGCAGATGGTACAATCCTGGTTTAAGCAGAATGGGTCTCTTCCAAATGGGCAAATGGTAAGAATGTTTGATTCTGGACTTTCAAGAATTGGAAAATCATCTCAGGATTTGGATATCCCGTCTTCTATTGAGCAACTTTCATCTGCTGGTGATGCTGGTCAAGGGGGGATGATTTGGCCAAATGGAAGTACCACTGTAGCAACAAATCAACAAGGAGTGCCTTATACTTCAGGAACTCCGAATCAGCTAGCTATTATTCGACCCAAAAAGCGTAAAACTGCAACTATAGAGCCTTTGCCATGGCACAAAGAAGTGACTCAAGATTCCAAAAGAGTTCGAAGTATTAGGTATCTCTCTTATTAATGCCTCTTCCTTTTTCATCCCATCATCCCCACACTTTTTCTCTAATTCACTTTTATCCAGAAGGAAATAATGATTTTTTGTTATATCTTCTACCTTTCAAAAATAAAAGAAACTACTTATATTTTTTTTTCTTTTTCTCATCAATCCCTTTGCTTCTCTAAAGCTAAGTTATAGTTTACTTGGTTTTAGGTTTTGTGTATTGTTCTTTCGTTGTTAATTGTGCATTGCTTTTTCTTTTGCAGTATCTCTGAAGAAAACTGGGCACAAGCCACAAATCGACTGATTGAGAAGGTGAGAATTGGTAAACTGTAAATGATTAAAAGATTTGTGTTTGCGGCCTAGGTATTGATTTTGTAATACGGTTCTTGTTTCCTTATTTTTGTTGCAGGTGGAAAATGAAGTGATTGAAGAAGTGCAACCAGTAGTTCGGGCGAAGAGAAGGCTAGTATTGACAAGACAGCTTATGCAACAGCTGTTTTGTCCTGCACCAGCATCGTTTCTATCTGCTGACTCAGCCTCAAATTATGATCTCATATCTTACTTGATATCCAGATTATCAATGGGTGATGCATGTAGCCTCACTTACTGCCAAAGAAATGACTGTCTTGAGACTTTGGACTATAGTAACATGTGAGTATCACTTTCCATTAACTGTATGAAACAATGTTTTGACAAATCAAGACTGAATGCCCTGTTTATTGCTAAAGAAACTTTCTTTTCGCTCTAAACCTTACCATTGCTGTATAAATTTACCCAGGAATTCAGTAGAGCAGAAAGTTCCTGAGAGAAGTGGTCAAGTCTTAGATGTTCTGGACAACTTTATTGATAAAGCAAAGAAACTGGAAAAAGACTTCCAAAGGTATAAAGAAGTTTTACAATGTTGCAAGGTGAATACACTGTGTCACTGACTATTTGATAATATGTTTTCTAAACGTCATCCGTTTGATAATGTAGATTGGAGAAGACATCTGTTGTAGAGGTAAGGTTGGAACTTCAGGAACTGGAAAAGTTTTCTGTAATAAATCGTTTTGCCAAGTTTCATGTTCGGGGACACATGGATGCATCTGGCATTCTTAGACCGACTCTGCAGAGATATTTTGCAGCATTGCCAAGCCCTAAGAATCTACCTGATGGGGTACAATGTCTTTCACTATGAGTATCGGCTGCATATCTCCAACTCAAAAGCCTCTTTATATCAATGTCATGCATTCCATAGAATACTCAAATGTCCCTAACCTTATGGTCTTAATTATAAAGTTGACATGCTGACTTGCAAGCAAGAAGCATGGTGTGAAATGGAATGCAGCACTGGTCAACACCAAGTACATAAGTGCTCTTTAAGGTTTTGAGTCTAGGCCTCTTGTTGTCATTTTTGAGAAAGTATATATTTTTTTCACTTGTATATTTTAATGGAATTCCATGGAACAGGAAATATCCAACTAACGTCTTACAGGAACAGAGGATCAGTAGTGTGGACAGTAGTGTGGGATGTTATCTGGTTCCTAACATAAATTAGCCAATTTTAGATCATGTAATCTATGGCAGCAAATGTCTTTCTTCTATGTCCCATATATTTATCTAACCCATTTCAGCTCTTCCTGTTCTTACCTTAGAAACAGGGTACCTGCCATTGTTGTAGACCAAGCAATTCAGGCAAATTCCATTTTCTGCTAGTTCCAACAGGAGAATGAACAACTACAAGTGGACTTTGTCCAACTTTAAAAGAATAACTAAACAAAAGCCTCTCTTTGAGTTGAGATGCCATTAAAAATCTGTGCTTTGTAAGGATTTGTTTTCTTTGAAAAGTACCGGGTATTGGACGTCACTCACCTCACTAGCATCTTAATGGGGACAGGAAAAGATCTTACCGAAAAGGTTACAGAACCTTCTAATGCAACTTTTCTTGTTTTCATTGAAAAGTACCAAAGTATCAGACATTGATTCTGTTGACCCTCATTGTCCTAACCTCTTTCTGCTTGCATATGATTGAGTAAAAGACAAGGATATGACTTGAAAAGCAGACTGTTTTATGGGATTTGAGGATTCTAAGTTGTCCTTTCTTTGTCAAGAAGCAGGACACGTCAGTAGTATCTGATACTGTCATTAACTAACTACCTTCAGATCAACCTGTCAGTATCAGAATCTGTAACTGACTCATGATTGGCAAAACCTGAAAAGATACATCTATATATATATATAAAGAAAAAGAAACAGAAACCAGTCAATTTTCATACTATACACACAAAGATACTAAGTGGGGCTGGTTAAGATCTTCTCCCAAGACAGGATTGGTGGCCTAGCAATATTTGGTGGGGGATGTGTTCATGTTTTCTAATAAACTAAACAGGTTTTTGTAATCTTAAACCTTTATATCTCATGAAGAACATGGGTCCCAGAAGTCACAAGATGATGTTTTTGTTAGTAAAACTTGAGTCTTTCAGGTTCTGTCTCTGATGTGGTCCTGTTACGTGACTTACATTTGTATCCTTATGCAAGTTGCTTGTCTCCTGAATTTCGTATCCTCAGCGCGTGTCCATCAAAACATAATATTCCCTATCAAAGAAGTGGCAAAATGACTTGTCCGTAAATATATGAACACCAACTGTAAGTTTGGTCCTGTTCCTTAAGCATTGGAACAAGGAAGTAAGTCTCCGAGTCCTTGGGAAAAAAGGAAAGGGATATTTGTTGTATTCAACTTGAAAGGTGTGACAATAATGGGATATCTCAAATTTTGATACATGTATGTATGCTCTATCTCCAAATATGCAAGTATAATGAGAGAAAATTTTATTTCCATAACTGAGAATTCACAATTGTTAAACTTTGATATGTGCATAATAACTCGTGAAGTAATTCACATCTCATTTGGGAGCCGGGTTTTTTCGGAATCGAAAACAAGCCCAATAGTTGACGGGTTTATCGCATGTGGGCTTAACTGCTTAAGTTATGACCAAGCCCTACTTCATCTTCTAAAAAGACTACTTGATTAAGGATATTGTGATCCACTTTAATGTCTGTTCAGGCTAGCTAGGCCTGGAACTGATCTATAAGGCTTTAGATGACCTCTTTTGTTGTTGTTGGAAATGGGTTTTGGTAATAGCCCAAAACCCAATTCTTACAACATTTGTATCAGTTATATTCGATGCTGGATCAAACTTTATTGCAAGATTTACAAATTTTCACCAATATTCATTAACTAATATTTTATATGATATTTATTTTAAATTATGCTAATATCATTTAAAATCTTCAATTTTGATTAAAAACAGGACATAAATCCTAACATAAAATTAAAAAATTGAGATTATAAGTTATAAACCCTTTACAACTTAAAGAATTTCTTTTACTTATAAACTCTTTAACAAGATTTTTAAGTTATATAGATTATATTATAGATATTAAATTTGATAAAAATGTTTGACTTCGGTTCAATTTGATTTGAATTTATAAACAAATTTTGATTTAACTGAATTTCAGTCTAGTATAAATAAAAATTTTGAGATTGGAAGTACTCGATTTAAACTTTATCGACCTAATTCGAACATGACTATCTCGATTTGAACTCAATTTAAACTGAAAATTTTTATTCCTTTTCAAGCGAATCCATTCGATGAGGTTTAGATTTATAAGTTGAATTTCAATTTACACTCAGATCTTATATTATTCGAACCCAACTTAACCTATTGTTATCTTTTATAAATATTATAAATTTAATGGCAAAATAAATGAAATTTTGATGTAGTTTATGAAATTTTAAAAAAAATTATAATCTTTAAAATTTTCAAAAACTTCTTTATAATTTTAAAATTTTTAGAAAACTTCCTTATTTCAAATAATGCTTACACAACGATTCAACTCAAAGTTTAAACTTAAACCGAACGAGAAGAAGATTTAAAGAATTGTGATGAGAAGGGGGGTTAAAGGGAAAGGGTCCCAAAGTCAGGGGATGTTCCATGTTAGACAAAACAAGTGGGGCAATCCATAAACAAAAAGGGTTAGTCACCCATGTTTTATTATATTGACTTCTACCGACCAAAAATGCAAAAGGAAATAAAGCAATTACTAGCACATGACTCATTATAGTGTTTCTCTCTTTTTTGTAAAAAATCACATAATAAAAAAATACCCCTCGTAGAAAAAGGAGTTCTTATTTTGTTATATAAAATAAAAAAATTAATGAAAAAGATAAATGAACATTTAATTTAGTCAAACACGAATAATTTTAGAAGTCAAGCTTAAAACATTTTGAGTTTAGTATCGACCCAACTTAAATTAATAGATAAAATTTTTAATTTGACCAAATTTTAAGTTGGAAAGAAACTAAATTTGACAAAAAATTAAATTAATATTATTTTTAATTCAAAATTTGATCAAACTTTAGGTTATTCATTTGATCATGTTCCGATCTAAGCTAAATAGGTTGAATTGAGCGAAAAAAAGATTTTGGTCGGGATCGAGTCGTGGACACTCCAAACACATTCCGATTCATTATCATCCTTATATTTATATCAAATTACAAACTTAAGTACAATATTTAAAGTAAAAATGACTCGACATCCTTATAATATGATCAAT
>JAOTJB010000001.1:29066495-29097885 GCA_027123815.1 Erythroxylum minutifolium | reverse complement strand
TAAGTGGTTGCCTATTGATAGCCCCACACAATTTCTCAGAACACTTCCATTAATTGCTATCAATATCAACTTAGGCAAATTGGCCCATTTGGTGAATGGTTTATCAGCCAAAGCCATTTCAGCTTATTTGACTATGTTAAATAGCTATCTGTTGTGTTTGGTGATTCAGTTGATTGGTTGGTTGATTGAACCAATCAGCAGCGTTTTACATTCGGTTGATAAAAAATGATGAAATACTCACATACATCGACAATTCATTTAGAAAGTTTTAGGTAGATTTCTCTCTTCATGAACGATTGTTCTGATCATGATCTTTTACTAGCTTTTGATTTTCTACTTCTTCGTTCCGATCATGATTGTGTCGACCGAAAAGAATACCCACAAATCTAAGAAAGTATTGGTTCTTAAGACGATGGGCGACGCTATAAATGACGATGAAGCTTCCAGAAAGAGATGGTATGAGATGCCATTGAAGGCCCCACCATGTTGAGCTTCATGTGATGGAGCTAGTTGATGCAGTTTTGACTAAAGCGTAACGACTGGAAGGACACAAGGCAGCAAATAGCAATAGTTTAGAGGTTACGCAAAGAAGAGGAAACGTGGGAAGTAACTAGGAGAGATGTGAATAGTAACTTAGGATCAAAAACTTCCAACCTTATTTGTTAAATCAAGCTACAGTTCATGGTGTGGACAACTAGTTTTATTAAGCTTTTAATTTTTAAAAGAATTAATTTCAGTTAAATGAGTTTAATTGAAGTTAAGTAATTTTATATACCTAATAAATTTTAAAAGAAGTTTTTAATTATTTAAAAATTATTTTCCAGATTAATTTTATTCAGATGTTTTAGAAGTTAATTTAATTTTCTTAAATTTAATTATACTTTTATACTTTTTTTAAATCATATTCTTATAAGTCATTTTATACATAAACAACTAATACTAAACAGCTAATTTTACCAAATATCAAATAATAAATAACTAATAAAATTTGCTAGTTAAATTAGCTAATATAATCAACTAATAGCTAATGCTACCAGCTAATTGTCAAACAGAGTCATTATCGGAAAAAAGTTGAAAAACAAAATTTGCACATTTGTCTCTCACTCATGTAAAACTGTTCGTCATTCTATTACAACAACCAAGTAAAACCAGAAGTTGTAGGAGAAGAACACACGCCAAGCTGCTCCTCCTATTACTCATCCATGAGAAGGAAAAACTTGCAAACCCTCCAACTACCAGCAAGATTATTACCAGTTACAGAAACAAACTGCAAAGTATTATTTGGATACACTCGTCGGGAAACATTTCATTCCTACAGCTTTGAGGCTGCATCTTTGTCCAAAAACCACTTCAACTCCCCTTCGGGTGAGACGAGTTGAACAGGCAGCACATCAGTATTTTGACTCTTTCCCAACACTCGCTGCACTGGATCAGCCTTTCCAGAACCACATACCACAAGTGCGATATAGGCGGATGAGTTGATTACAGGAAATGTAAAGGTAATCCTCTCCGGTGGCGGTTTTGGCGAGTCTTTAATATACGTAACCCATTTCTCATTTTCCTTGACAAGTGGATGCCCAGGAAAGAGAGACGCTACATGGCCATCTGGCCCCATACCAAGAAGCATGAGATCAAACTTGGGAAACCCACTTACAGATGATGTGCTTATAACCTCTCTGTGAACTAAATGTTTAAGACAGGTTTCGTAATCATCAGCTGCACCTTCTGCTGAGAGGGCGTCATTGATGGCATAAACATTGCCAGGAGTAATTGGTACCTGCAGGAATTGTTAGTACCAGATTAAGGAGTTAAATGAACAACTATAAGGAAACTGAAATGCAAGCATGCATCTATAAGTAAACAATTTACTGCTAGTCAACTATGTCCTGCAGACCATCATAGCATGAGCATCATTATTATGGAAGCAAAACTGTTTACCACAACAATGACCAAGATTAAACACACATTATTAGTTGAAATTTCACTTCATAAATCCCGGTAAAATAGCTATAACAATATTGTTAGTTAAAGTGGAAGTTTCGAGTTCCTACAATGACTTCATTATCTATGTGTTATCAGCACCCCTCTAGAAACATTCATCTTTATTTTAAGATACATCCTCACACTACAGTCAAGGTCTAGCACCAGGAAGACAATTCCCATTTGCCCGGTTTTCATCCCGTACAAGGCCTTAACGATGTAGAAACATTTGCTATGACCAACAGGGCATTACTTGATCAACTGACTTGGTTCATCTCGTGGAGAAGGTAAATGCAGCAGAAAAACCAAGCATTTAAGACTCCTTATTGATCATCTAACATCAATCTTCTGGTGAAAAAGGCGAGTGACGATAAAAACAGATGAACAAGTACATACCCGGGAAAGAAAACCGTCATAAGCTAGTTTGTAATTACTATCAGGATGATCCTTAGGAACAACTCTCTCATCCACCCAGAACACATGCCACTTCGACCAGTCTACCGAATCAACATAAGGCGGTTCCACCAATTTCCTGCACAACCCATCATTAAAAGCCCTCAGTCACCTCCAAAACAACCACAAACTTAGCACCAGTTTCCCTAAACATTCCTTGAGAATTAATAGAGAATAAACGAAAAGATTCAAACTTTTATCTACCCTTTTCAGCAAAACACTTAAGACATGGGGCAATGGAAAACGAAAAAAGGAGGGGAAAAAAAAAGGTAAGCGCTAAACACTATCACTCGCTCCCATACCTTAAAGACTTGATGAGAGAGCCACCAGACAGAACGACAGTGAAAGACCCTTTCTCTTTCGCAAACTTATTAGACAAATTGGCGGTGTATCCGGCCAACGACAGAGCGAGATTCTCCTCCGATTCAAACACCTCCACCTTCTTCTCTGCCGTCGACAACCCAGCCATCGCTGACGAGTTCACCTTCCTGCCACGCTCCAACCGCTTCAAATTCAGCTTTCCGGAGGCGACAGGGTAACTGGGTCGGTTCGTGTACACCAGCTGGGTCGAGATCAAGTTCGCACTGTACGGTCTACCTAACTTCGGAGAAGTCGACGACGCAACGGTGCGCAGAGAAGTGGAGAATGTGAGCAATGGAGTAGCCATACAAAAGGGTTAGTAGAGGTTTTGTTTGTAGCCGTTGGATTGCACGAATTAAAGCTCTAACAGATCGCTGGTATCACGTCGACGTCATATGGACGGCAGGATTGAATAACACGTGGAAGTACACATCTTGTCTTGTCCACTGGGCATGGCAATTCGGGTCGCCCGTTTTTGACCCGGATTGTCCGGGCCATAGGCAAATAACGGGTTAATTATGGTTTGCTCGGATCAAGTAGGACTACGGGTCAGCCCATTCAAGCCCGCCAAGCCATAGGTTTGACATGCCTATTTATCAACCCAGTTTGACCTTGAAAATAACTTCTTCAGCTTTTAAGGAGCTTATGGACCATATGGCAACAATCCGGTCCGGGTTGAATCCGGTTTAAAATATTTTCTATTTTATCTAAATTTGATTTGAAAATCTGATCAAATTTCAATATTTGGCTTGGATCTAGCAATATAAAAAGTAATTATTTATCAAATATAAAATCATGTTATTTTGTTTACAAATACAAATCGATGTCAATTTATGTGTGGAAAAAGTGCAAAATACAAGTTGAGTCAGACCGTGAAATTTGAAAACAAGATCGGTTCAAAATTTGGTTATCTCAAGTCAAATTTGTTAATTTTAAGTTGAGTTTAGGTTGGATCAAAATTGGGTTTGAACGTTTCCACTTACGTAATGCTCAGGTTTGGATAGATTTAGCTCAAACCTTCTTGAATTCCTATTGCGCAATCTCTCTTAATATATATGTAAATTGTTTGATGAATTGTCC
Organism: Erythroxylum minutifolium; assembly: GCA_027123815.1. Taxonomy (NCBI): domain Eukaryota; kingdom Viridiplantae; phylum Streptophyta; class Magnoliopsida; order Malpighiales; family Erythroxylaceae; genus Erythroxylum; species Erythroxylum minutifolium. The sequence goes on along the minus strand of JAOTJB010000001.1, from coordinate 29,094,012 downwards.
AACTAAGATGTTGATGTATAATGACTTAATTTAGCCTGGATATTCTAAGATTAGGCTTAGTATTTTAGTCTAGACTCAGAACCAACTTAACTTGGATCAATTCAAACTGACCCAAAGTTAATGAATACGCAAAATGACATTGTTTATCAATAGAACACATCAATTAGGTTCAAATCAAATCTAAAATTTTGGAGTCTAATCGAATTTGAGTTTGAACGTTGTGTCAAATTTGTGCCTTTTTAAAAATTTTCAATCCCTATTAAGTGCCAAAATATATAAACTTCAGTTAGATTATGATTGGAACTTAAATAAGCATAATCAAATTTAACTTTGACTATACCCAAAAAAACCAAAAGTTATATATTGGTCAAACTTGAGCTTTTTCAATCTAAACTTGACTCGAAATTTAGCCTAAATTCGACACATGTCATTCATTACCAACCTTACTACTAACTAATCTCATGTATATAAACCTACTTATCTTAGCATCTGTATGGCAAGTTTAGTTTTATCTTATTGCTTGTCTTTTTGGAAATAACATTTTTAAATAATAAAATCGCATAGTATTGAACTACTTCAGGTTTCATATTTTAGTGAAATTTTTACTGTTTTGTTATTGTCGTCGTCTCCTTCGTCATCATCGTCTTCTTCTCTTTTGGTAGAGATTTTGTTGAGCTCTAAATCACAAATGTCTTCACTTTTAATTATTATTTTCTCCAAATTTAAGATTATACTAAGTGAATTACAACTTCCTTTCTTGGAACAACTTGTCTCATCAATGGTAGGCATTTGGCATGTAAAAGAGCACTAGTTCCGACAACGAGGAGTGAGCCTAATGACTTGAGCTTCTTACTTAAGACTCTCCTTTATAGGGGGTCTTGAGTTCGAGTCACGCCAAAGGAGGAGAAATAGGAAATTTATCCTATTAATGATCCTCTAGCCTCCTGAGTACAGCTCCTTAATCGGATCAATTACGGATGCCTCGCTTCCAGCGGCAGTGTGGGAGTTGAAGCTACTAGAGAATCCGAGGGCTGTTGGAAACCTGATGCTGAGTAGGGGAGCCAGCGATCAATCAACAGTTGGTCAATTAAGTATGTGACGACTCCTTGTGCGCAGAAGTGTACAGGCTACATAGGAACCTGAAGAATCTTGGAGTTCCAGATTTACATCCTCTAGAATTTTTAAGGTGAAGTCTTAGAGATTTAAAATTAGTCCGACTAAACTAAAATACCTAATGTAACCAAAAAAAAAAAAGAGCAATAGTCCCATCCTTATACGGCTTTGCTTTGACAATTCTTCGCACGTCATGTCATGCATGAGCAACACGTAATTGGCATAACTAAGATAACACGTCTCCTAACTATTTTTGGTTGTCGGTGTCAACACTCGACACTTTGGTTTATCCCATTTTGTAATTTCTATTAAGAAATTAAATAAATTATTTTAAGTTAAAGATTTAAAATTAAATAAATTATTTTTAAAATTTAATAAAAATATTAGTAAAATATTAAAATATTAATTTTTTAGAACTATAATTAAAAATTTTCCATTCATTTTACCGATATGAATGTTATATAATTAAGTTTATTTTCTCATATAATACATAAAAATTTTAAAAAATTAATAGTTATATTTTAAATTAAAAATTAAAATTTTATAATTTACCTCAATTCTTCAAAACAATCTCTTCTCTATAATTAGGCTTAGTTTGGGGGAGTGGTAACAGTTGATAACGTACTAAAATGATAAGTACTTATTCTCAATAAGTACTTATGTGTTTGGAATTACTATTTTAGTAATTATTAAAACGTCAAAATAAGTGTTTGACAAGTGCGGTTGCGGTTGCGGTTGCTGAAAAGGGATAAAATGACTAAAAAGTCATTTGATTTAATAAATTATTAATTGTTGTATAAATAATTAAAAAATATATTATTAGTCATATAAATTTAAAATTATAATTAATAAAATATTAAATTAAAAAATAAAATAAAATAAAATAAATTTAGTAAATAAAATATTTCATAAAATATATTATTAGTCATATAAATTTAAAATTATAAATATAACTTATCCCCGCTATACCAAAGATCCAAACGCGACCTTAATTTTAGACTATATTTATAACAAGTAACAATTTTTTAATATGTAATTAATATATATTATTATATTTAAATACAAAAAGTAGTTTATCATTTTATAAGCAACTTCTATTCTTGAAAATATAAATACTTACATATATATATATATATATATTATCACCAAATTTTTAATTTTTTGGAAAAATAATTCATATTAATTTATAAAAATTCAAGTTTAGTTATAACTTTGATAAACTTAAATCAAGTTTGTTAATTATATTTTATTATTAACTAAAATTAACAAATGTTATGTACAATGGTGTCCACATAATCACAAGCTTAAAGCCAAAGCTCTATCCATAAACATAGGAGACATCCAAATTTAGGTTTAAAAGACTTTTCCTTTTCTCTATCACCAAATCAATTATTTGACTAAAATAAAATAATAAAATCCCTTTTAATTTTCAAAATTCATTAGTTATTATTAGATCTGTCTAATAAAAAATATTATTTTTTTAGAGAAAAAAAAAAGAACACAAAAGGGCAAGAAACAAAAACAGAACCACGTTTCTCTCTCTTCCTCCCTGCTTCTTCCCCTGTGCGTGTCTTGCTTTCTTTGATCCATTGGTCATCAAGGAAAAGAAAAGAAGAAAGTGAACCTATGAATCCCTTTTGAGTGGTTGTTGATTTCTTGGCATTGGAATCTGGATTTCTTGCCAGTTTATAGGTAAAAGGAAGGATCTTTTAAGAGATAGATAGCTGTTGTTCAACTGCCAATGCGGTCTTTGAGAAGACCAGGGAGGCAAAGAGAAAGAGTTAAAAAAGTGGCAAGAAAACCCAGAAAAGCTGCAATCTTGTAAGTGGATCTCAATTGATTAGAGGGCAAGAGATAAAAAGATTGAATAAGGATAGTCTTGGATCTGATGTTGGTTGTGACATTTTTGGGATTGACAATAGTGAAAGAGCTGAGATTTTATCGCTGTGGGGGTGCTGCTGCTAGGAAAGTGGTGGCGGGGCTGCATTGAAAAGGAATATGCAGCTTCACATCTCTCCTAGCATGAGAAGCATCACAATATCGAGCAGCAGCAGCAATGGGTTTATTGATTTGATGAAGATCAAGGTCGCAGCTCGCCACATCTCTTATCGGACCCTTTTCCACACCATCCTCATTCTTGCTGTCTTGTTGCCTTTTGTCTTCAGTCTTACTGCTATTGTTACCCTTGAAGGTGTCAACAAGTGCTCCTCACTTGGTACCTTTTTTCTTCTTTCCTTTCAAACTCCTTTTCTTGCTTCTTGATTGGACCCACCTTGAGTAATTTATTGAATTGTGATGGTTACCTGATGGATGGATCTTGATTCCATTTGGTGGATTGTTTTTCTCATGCATTATGTCTTCCAATCCCAAATTATGATTTTCGTATGTGTCATTTCTGAATGTGCATGCTTTTTACGGAAATATGTATCTAATTGTATTGACACATTACAGATGTATGATGGTTTGATCTTAATTATCTCATTTTCTATTGCATTTTTGCAAAGGTTAACGTGTTACTCTTACAATGCTTCTCTTTCTGCGGCACGTGTTATGCAGTTGTGTGTATATGTCAACTGCAATTACTTGCTCTGAATTCATGAGACTTAAATTTGATTCATTTTGTTTTGCCTTTACAGGAATAATTCTTAAGACTTGCTGTATTGACATATGAAAGATGCCAATTTTTGTTTAAAATGACGATCATGATTGCTTAAACTGGTTAATCTTTATGTGTTGGGGGATTATGAATTTCGTGAAGACTTACATATTATTACGTGCTAATTCTGAGTTTTGAGTGAAATCATAAACTTATAATGTGCTTCTCGTAGTAAAGACAGACTTATAGATACTTGTTTATGGCAAATTTGCAGATACAGTTTCTCTCATATGTAAGTTGTCTTTCAAAAACTTTTTGGTTATAAATCTACTGGTGTGCATTATTAGAATGCCTTGTAAGGTCTTCATAGACATTATGAGAATTTTGGAATTACTAAATACGGTTTTGAAGTGAAACTAGATTACTAGATTGTGATCTAGATAACTTGGAAAATGCATATACTATGTTTCTCTTGAACTTGTGACTTATTTTCTTCTTTTTGTTACAGTTTGTCTTGGTAGGAAAGCAGGACCAAGGATTCTTCGTATTGGTGATAATTCAGGGGTAAAGGCATTCTTTCCTTCCTTTCACCAAAATTTGGTCAATTAAGTGACAATTGTGATTTGATTGTTCATTGGCCAATGATTGTTTTTGGAACATATAGCTGAATCCTTTTCATGTGGTCATAATGCAGCAGAGGCTGGTTACTGAGTTATATGAGATACTTCATCAAGTAAACACCCAGAAAATTCCAGATGGTCTAGAGCTCCCTGATTCTTTTGATCAGCTTGTTTTTGAGATGAAGAACAAGAAATACGATTCAAAGACATTTGCTTTACTGTTGAGAGGCATGGTATGTTCCTTTCAAACATGGGCATAGTTGTTTCTAGATGTACCTTGTGCAGTGGAATGGTTTGAAATTTTATTTGGGCATAGTTTTTTCTAGATATACCTCGTGCGGTGGAATGGTATGAAATTTTATTTTCTTTAGATCTGAAGCCTTTAATATCTGTACTATTGTTTGTTTTGCCTATGCTACCATTTGTGATTTCGGCCTTTTTCATAATTCAAAACCTTGCTTCTAGTGTTTTATACTTGTATGTTGATTCAGAGACCATTGGGTTATATATGTAATAGTGGGGATTGCTATTTTTGAAAAGGAAAAGGAAAGGCATCATTTTTTGGAGCTCTCAAGAGTAGGAAGATTAAGAACGGATATGCTCAGTGCTTTAAATATTTTAGGTCTTCAAATAATATGCTGAGAGGTGCAGGCCATGCCAAAAATGAATGAAACCTTAGCCTAGATCCAAGCCATCATATGTCCTGTTATCCTGTTTTGTTGTAATCTAGGAGATAACATTACATTGGGACTTTGAGTGCCCCTCTCTTCTCCTGCCAGATTTTTTGCTTACAAAAATTGGCGATATTTAATATGGTTGGATTTTGTTGTTCATGCCATATTGGTGTCTGCTTTTATGTACACAAGAGTAGCAGATTCCTTATCAGTGGTGCAAGGTGTAACATGTCAAAATTTTGAGGTTTAAGAGCTAGCTGTTCAAGGACAGTGTAAGGTTCTTTCATCAGATTAGGCTATGAATTTTTCCTTCTTTCTTTTTAAGTCACATTATTCCAAATTCCCTTTTTTTTTGGGTTTCCCATTGTCAAGTTACTCCAGGGATTTAATCCTTAATGTAGAACTCTAAAGCTGCTATGGCTTCTCTGAATGGAAGGGAAAAAGAAATCATGAATTCCATTTTCACTTTAGAGAGACATACTATCAAAATAGACTGGAAAATCTTAAGTTTGGCCGGGATTATTTGTTGTAATTAAATAGATGATACTGATATTTTAGCTTACATTCATTGCATCTCTTTTGGTCAGTGTATGTTAGGTTCTTCTGCTCGAAAAAATACAGGGTAAATCACAACTTTGCATTATATTCCTCCTTTTCCTTTCCCTTGAAGCAAGCGTATCATGTGTTTTTACAACTCCTGTTTTGTATGTAGACCCTGATGTACTCAAAATTTCAAATAGTTTTGATCCAGTTAGGATCTTCTTTCTCTTTAAATATAGGAATGAAAATCCCTGTCCTGGTTAGTGGAGTTGCATATTTATGCAATTGCTGGTCACTTCTATGTGTATGCATCAAGGATAGTATTTATCCTTCTTACACTTCCATTTTTACTCCATCATGTTACTTGTATTTAAAATTTAGGTGCTTTCCTAAGATTGTAATTAACTGAAAATTTGTTATTTAGCTTGAACTTCATTGTTTTGCACAAAATTTGAGCTAATACCTGTCTTGTGAAATATTTTTATGCACCATAGTTGTTTTCCACTCTTCAAAGCATGACAAATGTGTATGTGAAGAATGTGGTTATTTCCCTAGTGAAAGTAGTAAGAAGGAAATTATCAATGGAGAGTTGGAGCCGTAATTTGTTACTAATTGACATCCTTTTTTCTGAACAGATAGAGAAATTTGAAAGAGAAATTAGGGAGTCTAAGTTTTCTGAGCTGATGAACAAACACTTTGCTGCAAGTTCCATTCCAAAAGGCATCCACTGTCTCTCTCTTCGCTTGACCGATGAATATTCTTCTAATGCCCTTGCACGCAAACAGCTACCTTCTCCAGAATTACTTCCCTTACTTTCAGACAACTCTTACCATCATCTTGTCCTGTCAACTGATAACATTTTGGCTGCTTCAGTTGTTGTCACTTCTGCTGTCCGGTCATCTCTGCATCCTGAAAAGATAGTTTTTCATGTCATCACGGACAAGAAAACTTATGCGGGCATGCACTCATGGTTTGCGCTAAACCCGGTCTCCCCTGCAATTATTGAGGTGAGGGGTGTTCACCAGTTTGACTGGTTGACTAGAGAGAATGTTCCTGTGCTTGAAGCTGTAGAGAACCACAATGGCATTAGGAATTATTATCATGGGAATCACCTTGCAGGAACAAATCTAAGTGATACAACTCCGCGAACTTTTGCTTCAAAATTGCAGGCTAGAAGTCCAAAATATATTTCCTTACTCAACCATCTACGCATATACTTACCTGAGGTAATCAATTATGAAGATTCATTCCTTTAGTCAACTTTGGTTTCATTTGTTTGTGTTAAGAGTAGGGAACAAGTGGCAGATGGTAAAGAATGTCGCATGCAAAAAAAAAAAAGAAAAAAGAAAAAAAGGAAACAGACTGCTTGATATTTGGGATGCTGTTTTTCAAGGACTGGTCCATTTGCTCCCAGAAATAATGTGAATTGCAGGTTTCTGCCACACTGTTAGCCTGATTTTTTCCCACAGCCCTGAAATCATTGGAGTCTATCATTCTGATAGGATACACAGTCTAGCAAAAATGAATATTAGTTAAACAAAAAAGACGGATATGAGCTGAACTTAATGATTTTTTTTAAAGTTAAAGTATTTTGATACATTCTATTGCATTGTGTTCTTTTGTGCTTCAGCATTGTTTTCTGACTTGTATGTACTTTTGCATTATTTTCAGTTACTTTTCACTGAATTTTCTTAATAATATTGCATTTTCATTTCTTCCTTCAGCCTCTTATTCTTGCTTGACATGTTGAACAGCTTTTCCCAAACCTCGACAAGGTGGTTTTCTTAGATGACGATGTAGTAATTCAGCGCGATTTGTCTCCACTTTGGTACATTGACCTTGAGGGAAAGGTTAATGGAGCTGTAGAAACTTGTAAAGGTGAAGATGATTGGGTTATGTCTAAGCATTTCAGGAACTACTTCAATTTTTCCCATCCCCTCATACAGAAGAATTTGGACCCAAATGAATGTGCATGGGCATATGGGATGAATATATTTGATCTTTGCGCATGGAGGAGGACAAATATAAGAGAAACTTACCATTCTTGGCTGAAAGAAGTAAGCCCTTTTACTATATTCTTGCTGGTCTGCATACTTCTTATGCCTTCTTCTGTCCATGTTTTCTGTCGATTATATGAAAGGCTAAACTGGAATAGTAACTAGTTGATTTATGAAATGGAATATCTTCTTCCTTATTGACTGGATTGTCTATACGAGTTTCCATTTGCATAATCTCTTTCCCTCCATTGTGAATCCGATAATCTCTTTAAGTTATATGCTTCCCTTGATGTTCTGCGCTTAGCAGTGACTTTAACAAAAAGTTTATTTTCTTGGTCGTTAGACTTGTCACCCTGTTTGATTATATGTGTGAGTACTTGACTCTTCCTGTTTAAAGTAAAGGGTATAAGAAGCATGTGAGAGGGTGGAAGGAGTTCCGATCATATTACTAAAATTGAATTGAAAGGAATTTATTTTCCATTGAACTGTGGAGCAAGAGAAATTTAAATGATTATGCAAGGTCAGAAAAGGACAGCCACTAAACTGGAGTATTACTTGAGTACAAATACAAGCTTCTGCTAGCTGCTTGAAATGATTACCACAACATTATTGCCAAGGTTTTAAGTTTCCGTCCTGTTTTTTACTTTTCCTACAGAATCTCAAGTCAAATCTGACGATGTGGAAACTTGGGACTTTACCTCCAGCTTTGATTGCATTTAAGGGCCATGTTCACCCAATTGACCCATCATGGCATATGCTTGGATTGGGCTATCAGAATAAGACTAACATTGAGAGTGTGAAAAAGGCTGCTGTCATCCACTACAATGGCCAGTCAAAACCATGGTTGCAGATCGGCTTTGATCATCTCCGGCCATTTTGGACCAAATATGTGAACTACTCTAGTGACTTTGTTAGGAACTGCCACATACTGGAGTCATAGTCATTCAATTTCAGGAGTAAGAAGCTATAGTTGGGATGGCAATAGACACATGTAATTTGGGTGCCGTTGAGTTTTTTCACTGAGCGAAATTTTCCTCAGGATCCACACAGATGGCAAGCGGAAATTTGACCAGGAGGCAGCTTTCTGGTCAGAAATCACCGGCCGTCACACTTAGCGCAAAGGACCTGCATCACTAGCAGGAACCAGATTCATTCTTTCAATCTGTAACATAGCAATCTGTCACTTAATTTTTTGATTGGAAACGAGATACCATTGTTGGTCTTCCTGCTGCATTCTAGCCTGGTTTCTTGGCAGTACTTCCGAATAAAGCAGCATACACAAGATAGGAAATGGACGAAGCTGATTTGTCATATGAATTGATAGAAGGAAAGGGAAGGCTGGGACAGTTCTTTATGCAAGGGCTGACCTATTGGGCCAGAAATGCTTTTTCTTTTGATTTTATCTTGCTCCCCGATTGTCTTCTCAATTTTGTTCATACCTCCCCATTTTTTCCTTGTTAAACTGATATCACTATTGATGGAATTTAGGAGTAGGTAATGGAGATTGCTTTGTCCCAATTAATTGGGGAACTGTTTAGGCCATATATTGATATCTCTTTTGTATGATTCACGAGGAATATTCCAAAAATGTGCAGAAAATTCTTTCCAAGTTTCTGTTTTCTTGTCCAATAATTCTTTCATACGGTAGAGAAGAAAAGAACTACTTTTGTATGCTAAGGACTACTTTTTTCTCTGATTGGCTTATGAGCAAAACGTTGTAATGAGCTCTGGATTGAATCGAAGTTTAGTCTACTGAATTATATTTCTGGCCCTCTTTCCCAAGGTACTATCTGCAGAGCAGTCAGGCTTTGGCTTATGAAACCTGCAAAAATCTAACAACCCTGACAGCCTCAAGTTTCTGCCTGCATACAGAAGCTTCATTACAAAAATGGAGGAATGGGCAAGACATGACCTTCTCAAGGAAGTACCTTTGGGACAACTAAGTTCAGTATCCCATAGAAGTACCTTAGAAGGTCATTAACCATCTGAATTATGGTTTAGGACGTAAATTTAAAGAAGATAATGAAACGCCTGAAATTATCTTCACTCAAGTTCTTTGAAGTTCCTGAATGATGCAACTCCTTAGTTTTATTAATCATTATAACTTCTTAATTAAAAGTCCAGTTTCGTGATTCTCAAAAATGAAAAGATCAAGATAAAGTAGTGCCTATAAGTTCAAAAGCCCTGAAACAGATGCTCTCAAAGTAGAGACAAAAGCTTCATTTGTTGATATCTTCAAAGCAAATAGATTCCTACTCTTGGAATTTGCCAAGTTGATGTTGACAAGAAACCCACTTGAAGATAGTTGCCGGATTTCAAGCATCCAACAGCCACATTTGGTAATTTCTAATATTTCAAGTTGATGATTTGCTTATCCCTAAGAAATTCTTAATTATCACAAAAGATTCTCAAATTTGATTGGAAGCCTTCTTTGACATAAGACCAAATCAAATCACTTGTTTCCGTTACGCTGTTACTATCCTATTTTATAAAAATCTATCCATTCAAAGAGGCCAATATCACTTGAGAACATGAAAATTTTTATGGCCAAGATGACTTGAGAACATGGAAATTGGGTGGGGAGAAGAGATGATCTCCCTCCCTTGACATCTTGCTTTCTTATCTTCTAAATCAATAATTTAAGTGACTGATTAAGACTTTATTAATAATCATGTAACTCATTAGTTGATTCTTCTTCTTCTTATAGGTTATTCATAGATTCTTCCGAAAACCGAAAGGAAGAATCTTAAAGGTTTTTTGAAATTACCCATGTTCCCAACTCAAACAATCTCCTTATTAGAAAATCCCAGAAAATTAATAAGAGATGAAGAACAATAAGAGGTAACAACCACCGTCAGCAAGATTAAACCAAGATTAAGCAGACGTCGTCATATTTCAGTAGTTCCTTGATATGGCCCCACTTCTATGGATCCTCAGGTGAGTGCTCACATCATCTAACACCTATTATAGAGACTCTCTCGTTAGTTGGTGTAGCTACCTTGAGTTTTTGGTCTTTCAAAATGTTGTGTTTGATGGGTAAAACTCTTCTTTGAGTCGGTTGACATGCTTATCCGATATTATAATGAGCTTTAAGTATCTCAATTCTTTTGCATATTTTAGCTGGAGAAGTGGCATAGCTTAAACGCAGATAAAGAATGGCTTAAGTGGGTAATAAGCTTTCCTTCTCGTTACAGATTGGCTTAGTAGAGCAAAATATGATGTGTTTTTCTCCTTTTCTCATTTGTGTCTAATTGGGAAACTCATCACATCTTCTCAATGTTACTAATTCATTACTTTGTTTTATATGGTGAGTGTAAAGCATGTGTTGCTCTTGCTGCTGATTTTGGTAAGCTTTCGAAGTTTTTTTTATTTTTTATTGGCATTGGAAATTCAGTCAAAAGACTGTCTTTTGCACAAATCAGAGGAGAAATCTGTCCATTTTCATTGTCTCAGGAGATTGGCAAGGAAGCATTGACCAATGGTATAGAGACTTTGGGAACTCCAAAACAATCGCTTCACGCAGGATTTATTTGATCTCTTCCTCTTCTTTAATGATTCAGTATTGGTACCCTCTTTGCTTCTTCTTTCAAACTTCTCTTCTTCTTCTCAAGCACGAGGCTTCGAGCCAAAGAAGAAACTTACCCAGATCAATTTTAGAGCCAAGTAAGCTGACCAACCAAGGATCTTGAGTTATCCAGTTCATTTCTAGTGGTGATCTTTTGTATTCTTCTTCTCTGCACTGTATCAGATGTTGCTGATATAACTATTTCCTATGAAGGTTGATCACTTTCTTTGAGCCTGGAGGAACCCAGTAGAGACAATTAGGTGGCCTTGTGATCTTTCCAAAGATCTTAGCTTTACTGTCCTTGCATGTTTGCGTTGCACAATTCTGACATCTTGTTTGCTTCTTTTCTGGTTTATTTGCATTGCATTGAATTCCAGAGAAACACTGTATACTGAAAAAAGCATTTCATTTCCATACTTGTACCAGTTCCAGATTGCCTTGTCCAGTTTACAAGAACAGGTTTATAGGTCAAAAGTACAGTTCTTCCCATTTACATCTCTCTATTTCCATATGACAGATACCCAGCTAAGAATCTGCAGGAGATCTGTCTGTATGTGATGCTAGTATTTATCTTTGAAAGAGAATTCAATTGAGGTGCTTGGAGAGTTTTGGAAAAGTTCCATTTGAAGGTTTTCAGGTATCTGGGTTTTGAAAGTCCTGCACTTCTATAAAGATGGAGGGTGTTCAAGAGCAGCTAGAGATAAAGTTTCGATTGACTGATGGATCTGATATTGGTCCCAAATCCTTTCCTGCAGCTACAAGCGTAGCAACCTTGAAAGAAAACATTCTAGCTCAATGGCCTAAAGGTCAGTTGTACTAACTCAGTGAAAATCTTTGGCATTTCTTGTTCCTAAAATTTTGATTCTTTGGTCTGTTTTTAGGAATGGAATGATGACTTACACATATTGCTTGTAGTTACATATGTATTGCTTGTTCCAACCTTTTGAGAGTGGATATATTGGAGTGACCAAAATCTAGCATAGGAATTACTGTCTCAATCCCTGCTCTCTCAAGTAAAATCTAACTAATACTTTCTAATGACCAGAGAAGGATCATGGGCCAAGGACGATAAAGGATGTGAAGTTGATAAGCGCAGGTAGAGTTCTGGAGAATAACAGAACAATAGCAGAATGCAGAAGCCCACTGTGTGACATCCCAGGTGGGATAACAACCATGCATGTTGTTGTGCAGCCACCTTCCCTGGAAAAAGGTACTGACAATCAATCAAGCACTCCAAATGAAGCTCTTTTAATTAGGCCAACCTGAAACTCCGAACTATAACTCAGCCTGAAACTCGATCTGGTAGGCTGGACGAGACAAACCCTTTTTTCCACCCCTAGTATCTAGTAGTCTCTTGGAAAGAAGTGGCATATAAATATATTCATTTCAATGAGGTCCTATTAGCTTTCACAACACAATGTAACTATTATCGTTCTAATGGAGGAAAAAAAGGTCATTTGCCAATCTGAAAATTTAATTTTCTATGTGCCCCACTCTTACCCTACTGAGATGTGTATCCTTTCTGCGGTGTTGCAGAGAAGAGGCTAGAAAAGCATGTGAAACAGAGATGTGGCTGTGTGATACTATAGCCTACAGCTGCAAAGGATGTTATTAGGGTAAATTCTGGTTATGATCGTTTAAAATTCTCTTATCAGTATATTACTGGCTTCAAGTTAGATCTTTTCTTACTTCAGTTACCTTTTTAAATCATGCAGTTAAAGAGTTGAGAGCTGGTAAGAAAAATAAATGTTGGTTTCTTATGGAATGGTCTCCGATTCATTCATTCATTTCACAGGTCATCAATGGTGGAAGCCTTTCCATAAAATTGCAAGCCTTGTCACGCTTGACTGTTAAGTTGAAACAACTCTGCATACATGGAAGAATCTGCAAAGTAAAATATATTAAAGATTGTTGAAAATTTTTCTTGAAGGAACTTCTTCCCTGATGTTGAATTCTTCTAGATTTCATTCCATATTGGTGGTTAGTATGTTCAGTAGAAGCTCCATATGCAATGGCATGTACTGAAAGTTCTTGTTTAATCAGTCACATTCAAATCTTTTAGACTAGGAATTCCTTCAGGAAGAGCCAATATGTTCCTTCTGTGAATTTAATAAATATAGTGACCTGTTTTTGTTGGTATATGCTTTAGACGACAATATGCTTTCCCCTTAAAGCCTTAATAACAGTATCGAGCTCCTGTATCCTTGCCCAAAGATTGCTGTTTAATCATATTTCAAAGCAAATGCAACTTTCTTGCCAGATCTGATCAATGCTTGCTCGCTTAGAATGCATAACACATCTACTTAGCTTTGCCGTCCAACTATGACTAAACAGGTTTTGACCCGTTAACTTCAGGCTAGACCGGTTTTATCATCCCTACTTATAAATGCTTTATTTATAACGGATGAGATGTCAACGGTGTCTTGATTATGCCAATGGTTTGCCTGTTTAAGGCAATTACACTTTATTTTTGTATTCCCCTATTCCTTTGATAGCCAAAAAACAGAACAAGAACACCCACAGTTTCATGTTAATTTATAATGTTATCAAGATCAGATCAAAAGGACCTCTGCTCAATATCTTAATATTAGCTCTCAGCAGAGCTGCATATCCCTTGGAAGTTCTACCAGCTGCTGTCATGTAATTCAAACTGATAATTAGAATAATATGTTTTCTGCAAAGTAGATGCATGTAATTCTCAGTTGCCACACATGATATGTCCAGCTTAATGCAGAGCTCTTATATGCTTTGCATAAAAAATGAATACGATGCCACTATTTCTTTTGGAAGTCGTCATATTTCCCTATCGGTCGATTAGCATTACCAGTGTGTCAAAGAACAAAGATAAGGAAGGCCAAAAAAAAAGTTAAAATATTGATAATAACATATCAAAGTTCAACTTAAATGTACAAAAGCAGCATGCTTCAACTATTACAGATTTCCCTCGTTCGCAGTGAGCTCAGCCAACAGACACAGAATATGAGAACTAGGACCATCGGATGGTCAAGCAACAAGTAATCTCATAATCAGATATACCGATAACAACTCATGGACATAAATTTAACAATCTGTATGACCATATACAGAGGATTGTTATTCTCACAAAAGACCAAGTAACAGGCTAAATAATTGATTAGCGAAAAGTGTAAGGTGTGTATGATTATTCGACCTCAGCTTGCTATCCAAATAAATGTATAGGACATGCATAAAATGTACACACTATTACATGCTCACATGAGTTGAATTATTAAAACAGAACGGTCAGCAAAACGACAAACCATTCACAATGAAACATTTGGCCATAGCAAGAATGTGAAGTAACAATTCAGAAGTTGTGATGCAGCTCCAGCCTTACAAAGTACCAGACAGCCTTCACAGGTTGCATGCACATTGATTTGAGTACTCCATGGACAAAACTCATGCCTGCAAACATGTGAATAATGTATATCAATTTAGTGGAAGATTCTTAACAAGAAAGATCACACATAATATGCTTCTAAGAAATAAATATAACAAGGACATCAAGCACATAGAAGAAGGAAATGATATGCTTGCAACATATGGGAAGTTTAACTTAAATTTGCTTCCATAAACAGATTAGTGGGTGAGCTGGAGTATTAAGAATGCAGCATGTATGACAAAGAAGCATGTGATATCATATTATAATTGATAAAAATAACACGCAAAAATGACAATACAAAACAAAGGAAAGGTGAAAAGGAAAAGGAGAATTGTGTGTATTCATAAGAAGATGACGCTGTTTTGAAAGTGATCATCTAAAAACATTTTGCCCATGCAACAAGTACATATAGGTGCACTGATGTGTACAGATGATTACATTAAAGTACCAAAGAGAAGAAGGAACAGAGACTAAGAGGAATATGGCGAAGCCAAAGCTCACCACAAAATTGCATGAAGCATGACCACAACTAAAGTAAAATCAAATCCTCAAACTAGGTCAAGATCAACTGTAGCTAAATTGTAATAATTACAAGATTTGACAGCAAAATATATGCACATAAAATATATTTTGTTATTTCCGAGAAGATAAACAAATGTTCATTGATGAGATGTAGGAAGTAACGGATTTCATCAGAAAGATCATTGTCTCAGAATGCATCTCATTGACCATGAGGTCCATAAATCAAGTATTATCATGTCATCCTCGATTGTTCTTAATTAAGTTTGAATATATTTATCCTATCCAAGGACTTCTCATAGTTGTTTCTCTTGTAGGCAATTCAAGAATAAATCAAGTCAACATGAGAATGTTATGAAACTAAAAGGTAGCGACCAAAACATCCAGTAGTATGCTTAAAATGATCGTAAGGTGAAAAGGTCCTTTATGAGATTCAATAGCAAGACAATTTCCTGTTGATTCTCTCTAAACACTACTTTAGCACCAATCGTGTCAAAACATAAATGAAATCAACAATTTAGACAATACCTCAATCTCATTTTGACTATCATGCTAACTCAGAAGCCTCTTCTGAATCAGACAAAGGCAAAAGAGTGCAGATTCCAAGCATATGCCCATTGAGGCACACATAATACTGAACACAATCCTCATAGGCACCCAATCTCCGGCTGGCACTCTGTGGTATCATTTTGGCTTGTTCCATGTTCCACAGCTTTGCCCTACAATAAGGGCACACCTCTGTGGGATGAAATTGAGCCCCCTTTTTAATCAGCATACTTCTGACCTTTGATCCCGAGAATGACTTGAAAACCCCTCGGAAAAATCCCAAATCCTCCTCTTCTTCCCCTTGTTCAAGATGTTCACAAGGGTCAGAGACATATAAAACATCTGTTCTGCACTGTGGTAAAAGAAAGCTCTTTCCTGAAGTCCTAGAAAACCGAGTCCTGTAAACAAAATGACCAGGGACATGAATATTATTGAACACACCACCCTTGGTGCATCCTGAACAGTAAATAAGCAACTTCCCAAGTGCTCTCCAACTCCCATCAACACTGTGGCTTCCACCAGATTGTAAGTCAAGGATCATTTTAGGGGCCCTGGTGCGGCAAAACTCCTTCCACAGAACTCGCTTGGCAAGATCATCAAACCACTTGCACACACATGATAGAGTGGCAATCAACTTAGGGTTCCAGTTCAGCTGTTGAAACACTAGAAATATCGCATCTTCACTTAGATGCCCTTTAATGCATTGACAACTTGATGAATGTGTGCAGCGATATTGCTTTGTTAAGATCATTGAGTCTGCCTATTGAGGAAGGAAGGAACAAAAGTATTATAATCTTTGCGAAATTTATTAAACACTACCAAGGTGTAAAGATCTGAACTCATACTAATGGAATACATTCAGAACCTGACACACACTGTCAGACTAAAATAGTTGGAGGCTAAATTTCAGACCTCAATCACAAGCCAAGTTAAAAGTTTAGTTAAAGCATTTCAGTAGGGTGTTTCTGTGGAATGGAGAAAAAAGTAGATCTTGGAGTACAAACTTCAACCAACAGATAGAAACTATATTCACAACTTTATTCACAACATATGAACTTGTCAACAAAGCAAAATGCTGTCATGTAGCGCAAATTATAACAGAAATCATGCACTAGTCAAAAGTTAGATCTTCAAAAGGAAGTTAGCATCAATGAACTACCAACAAGATCTTAAAATACTAAAATGACCTTATGGTTCATAGATAAACAGTAGAAAAAAAGGTTTCTCTCTACTGCCATAATTTTAATCACCTTCATTAATAACCCATCAACACAATTTGACAGAACCACAATATATCAGATATAAAGGGTAAATCATACCACGGTAGCTAAATACTAGAAAAAGCAGTAAGACTGATCTAACTCACTTTGAATAAATTGCATATCACCTTTTCTTTTTGGTATTACAGAAACAAAATGACATCAAATTTTGACCTTTCCAAAGGACTGCACCTTACACTTTTTAACAACGTACTAATTCCACCGGTCAACCTTTTGGTAATACTAAAGTTACATGTCCTAAGAGTCATGCTCTTATGAAACTTTCCCAAGTTCAGAAAGTGTAAGGAGTAACATAAACAATGATGGTTATGCCTAAGCCATCATTGTGGTTTGGTTTTCCTTCGGAAATGAAGACACCAAATTATCAACCTTTGAACCGTTCCCCGTTCCTTTTCTTTTTTTTGGGGTGAAAAACGAAAATCAGGAACGCGCAATAAAGCTTAGACAAAAGCTCACACCATAGAACCAAATAAACTAGGAATATGAAAGCTTTCCAAATTCCATAATTAAGGCCGCCTAGATGACTAAGTAAACACAGACTTAGCTTATTTTGTCAATGCATCACCTCGCCATCAAGATTCCAGATCCAAAAGACCATTCTGTGAAGATTTCAAACAGTTTGACAACCCAAATCAAATTTGAGGACATGTAGAAGAATCTTAACAAAAAATAAACAACTTAACCTTTTAACTTGATTGTCCAGAATTAGTAATAAACATGAAAACAAAACAAAAAACAAACAAAACCCTAGCCCACAGTAAATCTACTTAAAGACAAACAAAGAGACCGGGAGTAGATTGGATCCCAATTTCTCACCTCACCAAAGAAGCATGCCCTTCTTTATGCCTCAAAAACCAAAAATTGAACTCTGAAGAAAAGAGAAACAAACAACGATTATACCTTTAAGAAGCAACGCATGGTTAGATACACAAAAAGTTCTCAAAAAAAAATACATGAATCCAAGAAATGACAAGTTGGAAACTTACATGCAAAGGAACATAGCTAAGCTATTTGCAAAAAAAGATAGAGACTTGCAGATAAAGAAACGGAGAGCCAATGCAGAGATGAGACTTGTGAGATGAGAAGCAGCAACCTCAGTTCCATTCCATATCAAGAAAGAAAACAATAAAATATTAAAATATCCCACAGATTGATAAAATAACCAGCTTGCTTCTCTCTTTAAAGCAAAGACGAGTAATATCATGCCACGTAGGCAAGCGACATATGCATGGAAGCCACTGGGGACCACTTTTTTCATGTGTTTCAGTACCCTATTGGACTGTCATTTTGACAGTTGATGTGCGTACAGTTTCAATGTTTACTTCTTAAATATATGTCTCGACCTGGACCACAACGTCCCCGAAAAGTCATTTCATTATTCTTATATTAATTATATTAATTATGACGAAAGGATTGACCTCATAAAAACAGTTTTTTAATAAAATATAAAAGAAATGATACATAAAATTGATGACCTTCTTCTCACCTTGTGCATACCTTAATTTTCATTTATTTGTATTAATTATATTAAATTATTTAAAATATATATTTTTTAAATTAATTAATTTGAGATTTTAATTTAATTAATACTATAATTAATTACAAAAATAATTATTTAAAACAAAACAGGGAGTTTATTCAAATATTTTAAATGAGTGGAACTCAAACCTAGTAAAAAAATCTAAAGGAGTTGATTATTTCTTTAAAATTTTACTAAATTACAATAATTTTATAATAATAATAATAATAATAATATTATTATTATTATTATTATTATTATTATAATAGAGTTTTAAGATATAAATTGCTACCACCTAAACATATATCCACGTGTTAGGTATATAATTTTTGGGATTTAAATTTTGTTATTAATGGTATATAATATATATTATAATCCCATTAATAAATGCTTGGATTGAAAATCTTGAGGTATAAATATCAATTTTTAAATTATTGTCGTGACAAAAAATAATGTTAAATCTTTTTTTTGGTATAAGAATCAAATTATTATTGATGGTGACAAAATTTAATACAAAGGTGATTATAACAAAATTGTAAATTTGACCATATATGACAATTGTGGACTGCGTGTACATTTTGTTGTGTGTCGATTGTTAACTAAGCTGCCGTGAGTTGATGTTGGAGTTTGCAAAAATCAGTTCATAGTTTGCTGTGACAACTTCATTTTTATTTTAATGGAGCTAGACTTTTCGATAAGTTATTCTTTTCTTTTATTTCAAGAGTATTGTTGTTCTTTTCTTAGTTGATTAATAACTTGAGTTATTTTTATTAATTGTCTTTCATGAAGAGTATTAGAGAAAAATTCTCTGACAAGGTTACCACAAGTCGGACGTGTTATTGAATGTGAAAATCTTTCACGAGAAGTGAGGTTGAAAGATAGTGTCAAGGATTGAGCGATGTCGGTTCAGTAAAGCCTTAGGTAAATCTATTATACTCCAGTGAACGTCATTAAGCTGAGTGAAAACCCCGTAGACGTAGGCAAAGAATGTTGAACTACGTTATCAAATTTCTGGTATCATTTGTTTTTCTTTTGATCGGTCTTGTTTTTATTTGTGCCAGAGATAACCACGTAAAATTAGACAGTTTGCGAAATTACTAACCTATACGATTTTTCATTTTTTAATATAAATTTTTTTAATTTGTTGTTGTTTATTAATATATGAAGGACTTGGAATTCCATTTTCTATTTTTTCATTAAATTGTGTAAAAATAATAACAATATAAGTTGGATGAAATTTTATTTTGTGAGTTTAAAATATGTAAAATAAAATAATTAAATAATTAAATTTTAATTAATTAATTAAATTAACTCAAAAGAGTCAAAATAGTTTTAACTTTCATTACATTAATCATAATTCTCATTTCATTGCTTAGCCCTACTATTTATGTTTTTGTCAAGAAAATCGTATATATAAAAAAGGAAAAAGGCCGATTCAAACTGATCATAATCAATTTTGATAAATTATTTTTGAACCAAAAGCTTATAACCTTTTGCTTGAAGTTTTCTTCAAGCAGAAAAAGGGTATGTCACACTTATGGTGATTGCTCCCCTACATCCCATAAAGGGTTGATGTACTTATATCAACCCCTCAAAGGAGTGGGTACACCATCAAAAGCTGGAACAGAACACAGAACAATGTTGCTAGATTTATGTCACAAAAGAAAACTTGTTGCAACATCAAATGCAATTCCGATAAATGCTTCTTCAGACACAGATTCTCTGGATAGAGATTAGAAAGTTCATACAGGGAATTACATGTTTCCTCCAAACAAATTGCAGTAACAAATGAACACAACTTGCCACCAATCTATTCATTCTTGAAAACCAAAAACATATAAGGAAAAAGACATGCTTAGTGATCATATTGAATTGACAAGAAAACTAGAAAGATTCACACAATGCAGCGCTTCCCTTTTCTCCTCAACTGTACATGGTTATTCTTCTTTCATTCACACAATAAAACCTATCAAATAAGGCAAAAACTTCATAAAGAGAAGAACATACCCTCAAAGATGTGTTCGGAAATGTAAAGATTGTTCATAGAACTTTTCATAAGTCTATCAACAGAACCAATATACCTGTGTTTCCATAACTGGATAAGCTTATTGCTTGAAGCTTATGTTTAGTTTCTTGTGCTTCTTTTGTGAATCCACATGACAGTAAATAGAAGAGTACTCATCCCAATCCAGCTTTATTATCATCAGCATTTATTTTGATCAATTCCAAAATCTGTGTTTTTAATTTCTTCCTAATTTTCTTTTCATTTTGCATTGAATGTCAACTCAAGAGACAACATTTGGAGAGGGTTTGCCATCTTGGAGAAAGATCACTGTTTCAAATGCACCCACCAAAGCCTTAACCTTGCTCTTCCTGGCCTCAACGAGTTTGCTTGCTGTTTCTTCAATGACATTATTGAAAAGTCCCAGTGCATCTTTCCTTTTGTGCACATCTTGACGTCTTAGAGTGACTTTTTCAGCATCAGTTTTGCTCTCATTTGTATCTACTTTAGCTGCTTTCATCCTGAAGATTATACGGGCATCAGCTTTGAGGTTTTTGTCATCACCCAAAACTTTCCCTCGTCGGAACTTAAGCCTCCTTGGACTATCATTCTTCGACTGGATTTCAACCACTTTTCCCCTCCTGAAATGTAATTTTACAGGTTGCCTCTCCTTGTGGCCTGAAAAAATGGTCCCAGCCCTCATACTTCTCAATTTGTTAACCCCTTCACCTGCTACTGCCTCTTCTATTTGCTCAATTTCACCATTTTCAGCATGAGATTCGTATTCTGTTTCAGAAATGTTATAATCAGATTCACCTTCATCATCTTCATCAGGAGTTGATGGTGTATGAGATTTCAGATGAGGTTGGGACTCGGGTAATGCTAGTGGTGATTGGGATGATTCCACAGAAATATTCTCATTGCAATCAGATTCCAAATATTTGTTCTCAGTCTCCATCTTGATGACATGCAATGTCTTCTCCCGGACCTCATCACCATAATTAACTTCAGCATCTTCTTTGGATAAGTCAGGGTGGGTGGCACTCTCAGGCTTGGGCTGCTTAGTGTCAACTATATCTAACCTGTTCTGATTCTTAAGAGAAGATAAAACTTTCAAACCCCTATTCTTCCTTGCATTTAGGCTTGCAACTCTAAGAGAAGCTCTTGGGGATGCCAGTCCAATTGCAACCCCACTTGAGGCATTTTTATGGGATGATATCCTCTTCACAAGTGCCTTGGAGGACCCTGTCATCTGTTCATTCTTCACATAATCATTCTTTTTTGCACTTGAATCTCTCAAAGTGCCAGGGGATGATAGTTTAAACTTCAAAGAAGAAGCATGGTCATCAGCTGCATTAATCTCTTTAGCTTTTGAAGAAGACCTTTTCACAGAAGCCTGTGCTTTTCCAGAAGATGATAAACTTGAAGTAGCAAACTTTGCGGAGTAGTTCACCTCTTTAGCTTTAAATGAAGATTGCTCCAGAGAGATCTCTAATTTTCTAGAAGATGATAATACCTGCTTTGTAGAGTTTTGTAACGAATGGGAGTTTTGTAACGAATGGCTTTTCAAATCAGACAATGTCTTCGACCTAACCACTGGTGTCTTCTTGTTTTCCTGATCCAACTTCTTTTTCTTCTTATCATCAAAAGTTTCACTTGATGCAGAACTTTGGCTATCAACAGAATATGCTAAAACTCCCAGCTTTTTCTGTTTGGTCACAACTACTCTCGACAATGGAATTTTTTGGTCAAGAGACTTTGTTAACAAAGTTCCATCAGATGTCGTCTCAGTCAGAACTTCATTGAATAATGAAGTCTTATTGTCAATTGATTTTGTTGGAACTTCCTGGCCAACTTCAGGAGTACTAGTTGAAACAGTTTTTGACTTAGCACTAGGCTTGATTTTAATTGCCGATGTCTTGTCCCTCTTTGGCTGAACCTCGACTGAACCATGGTCATCTGGTGACTTCTTTAAGATTCTTCTCATTGGGTGTCTTGCTTTTTCTTCAAATTTATGATTCCCCCCATATTTACAGAGGTCATGGCATGAACCAGTAGAAGCTCGGAGATAACTTGGAAGCAACTTTTCTCCATTCTTAGCTGAACTCAAGTGTCCCAGAGAGCTTCTCCTGGGTTTAACTTGGTTCATGTCATTTGACATTGGGCTCACAGGTAGGCTAGTAGTCTTCTCAGCCATCTGAAATTAAAAACAAAAAAGAAAAAGAAGGGAAGATAACAATGGATTACAGAGACATGGAAACAAAGTAATACTTTTATTGAGTGATGAGGAATATTATTGTCAAACTATGCTCTACAGAGAAAGAGCTCACCAGTATCTGTTTGGATATTACAGAGGACTGAGAACAACTTCCCACAAAAGAAAACTAAAATCTTTCACCTGCAAAAGGAAACAATAAAGTAAGCAAGCGTCAGGAGAAAAACAAAGATATGTACACCATAAATTATCAATTATGTGAAGTAAGAATAAATTTCAAGATCCTAGTCCAGATCGATATTAAAAAGAAAAGAAACAAAATCCAAGAGAATGAAAATTTCCAAACTTAACCAATTCAAAAACTCTACTGACAACTTTCATGCTTTCTGCCTTTGAACTTCATTTGAACAGTCGAAAAGACCAAAAAACTATATCATTCTTATACTAATTTACAAGAAAATGTTATTTTGTTTTACCAAGTCAAACCTTTTATTAGTTAAATTCACACGTTATACCAATTATCAACGAGTCGACACAAAAGCCTGACTTGTCAATACCAAAAATATCAGTAAAGAAATTCATATAAAATTAGCACATAAATGAACACTGTTGAGGGGACAAGCATCAGCCTACCATAGACTTACCATTTCCCATCAGAAACACGAATAAAATGAGAATTCACAGAGCGAAATCAGTACGATATTAAACCACAATAAGCTAAACAGACGTCAATCACAAAACAAATGGAAACGCTTAACCTACAGATAAGATCATACAGTCTTCAAACCCCACGACCAAATCGAAAACAAAGCACAATCTAACCAACCAAAGAATCGATACACAAACCATATATGAACAGAACACAAATACCAGAAGAATCACAATAGAGTTACAAAAAAAAAACAGAAAACATCTAAAAACGCACCAAAAGCAGTCATAACCCAGAAAACCCATCACTAAAATCCCATTTAGAGGGGAACCATGTTGAGCAAATAAAAAACCCATATCGAATCCGCCGCAAAGATGGAAGCTTTACGAGAGAGAGAGAAATGGGAAGTTATGGGCAATGCATACCTTTGTAGCACTAAGAAAACTGGCAGTGTGCTTTAAACACGAAACGAATATCTCCACGAGAGTGGTGACATGCTTCCCACCTTATCTTTCCTCTTCTGTTGTATTGATTCTGTTGGTTTCTCAACGTTTTGAGCGATCGTGCAAGCAAATCTTGTTTCGGGTTGATGGTTTTTGGTAAGCTATTCCTCTCATGTATACGCGTTTCTGTTGGTCGTGTATATACGTAAAGATAGAGATAGAAAGAGAGAGTTAAATTTGATTCTAATTTGTAATTTTTATATGATAACAAAAGATGGATTTAGGAATTATTTATAAATACCTCGTCAACAACGTCAACTCATTTTTTCAACCCGGCTAGCTCATTTTTTCAGATAATATCGATTTGTTTAAAACGATATCGTTTTAAAAAATTTTATTTAAAAAAATAAATAACAAATCGGGCCGTCTGGCCATAGCCCAGGCTATCATAGTTAGAGGTCGAGTCAGGCCGAGAGCAGCCCGAGCACGAGCTCATTAACATTTTTAAGTAGAAGCCTAGCTTAGACATAAGGTCTGAAAAGGTTCGATAATATGCAACTTTATTTTTACTTAATAAAAATATTTTTTATTAATTTATAGATAATAATATAAAATGTAAACTTTTGGAATGAAAATTTATAATGTTATGTTTAAATTAAGATTTAATTTTAATGTGAATTTTATGATTTAAAATGTCTCTTTTAATTTGATTATTTTCAAAAGAAACCATAGTTAATGCCCAATTTATATTCTTTAATTGTTTATAATTTGCATCCTTAATTAACTAAATCAAATTCAAGCTATAGAATAATGAAATGAATTAGTGCTAATCTTCTCATCTTAACACAATGTTTTAGGTTAAAGAAAAAAAAAGTCACAATCCTATTTATTGTGTGACAATCAATCATTTTCATGATGATTTTCACAACAAAATGGACCAATATGAATTTTGCTTCTTAGTTAAGAAATTGGAGAAATAAAATAGTCTTTGTCATAATGAGCTCTAATGATTAAAAAATCTAACAAGTTTAGCATATTCAAACATAAAAATCTTGAATTGATTCAATTTTTGATTTGAGTTCTAGTTTTTTGGTTCGGTTTATTTTAATAATTTTTTATTTAAAAAGTCAATCAACTTATTAATTAGTTAGACAATTTTATTAATTAATAAGTTCTGATAAACTAAAATAAATCAATTAATTTTTATTTAATAATCTATTTTTAATTAAACTTTCAATTCTTTGAAAGGTAGGTACAATATTTTTCAATTATATTTTAAATTCTTTATTTTTAGTCAATTTTATAGCGATCTAATATTGATTAAATATTTTAAACCTTAAATCTCATGTCTTACTAATTTAACTTTTGATCCGATTTTTAAAACATCAGTGAAAACTATTGGTTTAATTAAATTTTAAGCTAGATTCGAATTTGAAAGATTCAACTTAAAGTTAATTTAAAATTAAAAAATTAAAAAAAATATGAAACAAACAACTCAAAATTTATGAAACCTACCTTGTCTTTATATTGGAATTAGAATGAGATTATATTATTAGTTGCTTGAGTGGGACTCCTCATTTCTTAATGATTTCAAAGTGTCTTTAAAATCAGATCAAATCATCTGTTTCAGGTAAATAATTCTTATCATATTTTATTAAATCTTATTCATATATTTATATAGAATTATTAGATTAAGTAATACTAGATAAAAACATCCTAACGAAAACATGGTGCTCCACCCCTTTAAGTTCAGCATAGATTAATGCCCTTCACGTTTTGAGTCTTTTAATATTATTATTCTTGCTTCATTTTCTCTTTCTTTGAACGGAGAAGCTCAATCCTAAAAGATCTAATCCAAATCTCAGTATTTTTGGATGATGAAATCTTGATTTTTAAATCAATGTGTTTAGGATTATTCAAATCATTGTTTCAGAAACCCAACTACCTAAAATAAGAGATTGAAGATTTTTAAATCAATGTGTTTAATTAATTGTTATATAATAAAGATTGAAAATTTTGAAATTATTAAAATATAATTAAATAAGGAGACTATGCTTGCATGTTGTAAACTGTTAAAATGTAATTGAAAAAAGGGTTTATTAAATGAAAATAAAATAGTTTATAAAAATTAATTAGTTTATATAAATTGACTGATTAATTAATAAACAAATATTTTTTATAAAAAATTTATTAAAATAAATCGAGTGAGTAAAATTTGTTGGTTTAAAATTTGTACGATTAAATTTATCGGGTCAGTTCGTTTTTTAAATTAGTGATTCAAATACATTTGCTCAGGCTAAAAAAAGAAAAAAATGGTTTTGAAAACCACTTTTCTAAAAATTTGTCAATTACCAAATTTAATTATCTTGACTTCAATTTTCATGAAAAGTTAATTATTCTCATGTTCTTGTATTTTTATTATTTCCATCTAAGTTGTCTACACATCTTCTTAAGCGTGGACAACAATAAAATTGAGAGGTACTAAATATAGAATTATAAAACCTAAAATCGTGGGTCTATTTAATAGTTATCACTCAACAAAAAATAAAAAAAACGCCTTGTAAGAATGCATATGACACACAGGTACAAGAAAGTCTAATAATATGCAGCTTTATCCTAATAAACAAAAAAATTGCTTCTAAAGAATCGAAGCTATAGTTATCAATCAACAAATTTCTCTAAATGTTCAATACCCAAAATTCTTAATAATGTATCAATATTTTTATTTTCACACATATATTTAGAGATATCAATAGATCAGATCGAGTTAACTCAGGCTATTATTGGCCTGCCTGATCTGACCTCAGGTCATGGTAGTCTGTGACTTGACCCTTGATCCAACGAGTTGAGATGGGTCGACCTGTGACTCAGGTTATAATCCGACAGGTCACAGACAAGCCGAACTAACTCAAGCTAAAATCGAGACAGATCCTCTTTGATATCTTTACATGTATCGGTTGTGCACTGATTCGGTTATAATTATATTATTTGGCTGTTTGTTGACTTTATCAAAATGAATGGTGTGGTCATGAGCTTAGGGTTTGGTAACATCATAATTAGGATTTAATAATGGCATTGATTGGTATCCAATGAGCTATAAAGTCATACCAAAACAACTTGTCAAGGTAAATTTTTTTAATATTTTACCCGACACGCACTCAAATGCAGTTTCCATCATTATAAGAAGGTAAATAAAAGAAAAGGGTTAGGTGACAGGTTAGTTTTAGTTGAGGAAGTTGACCCTCCAACCAAAAGTTTCCATAAATAAAGTTTGATTAACGATAATCACCATTTAAACCTTTCTTCTCCAAATGCTAATTTCTCTAAATGATGCTTATGAACTTCAGTTCCAATAGGTAGACCGACGCTTTGGCATGACCTTAAGGTCCGAATGAGAGGTTAGTACTTAGTAATGAAACGGGATAGAACACTTTTATTGATTAGTTGAAAATTTTATAATAGAATGGAAAGAAATGAGATATAAGCAGAAAATTTTATATTACGTTCCATTCCATTCTAAACAGTGAAAATAAGAAACATTCGATTTAGAGAGTTTATGATGGAACGTAAACTAATAAATATATACTACCTAATATACCCTTAATAATTTTTCTTAATACCAATTATTTCTTCTAATCTTAACTCTCTTTTCATTAGACTCATTTATTAAGGCCTGCAAAAATTGTATGTAATTAATAATATTTTTATATTATTTTTCCTTACCCTAATAATAATATTTTTATATTATTAATAATAAATTGTATATAATTAATAAAAATAATAAAATTTTAAATAATGAAAATAGAAAATATATAAAAATGATTCTTTAATTGTTTATA
>JAOTJB010000001.1:29015336-29034303 GCA_027123815.1 Erythroxylum minutifolium | reverse complement strand
ATGTACATATGAAAGTCCTCAGATTTTGAGGGGTATTGGTCATATGAGATCAAGCTCTGTTTTTTAAAGCAGGAAATTAAAAAGAAAACTGGACCAAGAACTTAATTTTAAGCAAATAAGAGAAAACTTATTCAAAAATATCAATCCAATTCGATCGACTTAATCATAAAATTTTTTAGGAGAATAATTTTTTATTTTATTTTTTTATTTTTTGGTTTAATTTATTTTAATAATTCTCCTTATTAAAAATCAAGCAATTTAGTAATTAATTTGTCGATTTTCGTAAACTAGTCGATTTTATAAACCAATATAAATCAATTAATTTTTATTTAACTGTCTTATTTTTTAATTAAACTTTAAATTTTTTTATCAATAAAAACAGTCTCTTTTAATTATATTTCAATTTTTTATTTCATTCAATTTTTAATCAATTTTACGACGGTTTAATACCAGTTAAACCTTAAACCTCTTGTCTTACCGATTTAATTTTTGGCCTGATTTTTAAAATATTGTTAGTCACCTCTTTCACTTTCTTGGCTATTCATTCATCTTTCTTTTTTTCCTGAATCTAAATATGTGGGCGTTTAAATGAATTTTTGAGTAAACCATTTGACGAGTTAAGTGACAGACTAAGCAGTCCGAGTTAGGGATGATAATGGATCGGATTGCATTTGAGTCTAAGTTTTTTCTCTGTAATGCTTGTATCCAACAATCTTAAATTCGAGTTAATTGATCTTAAGTAGCCCAAATCTTAATCTAACTTAAGTCAAATTTATGTCATTTTGATCAATTAATTTTTAAATGATTTAATAAAATAATACTATTTTAATCAACCAAGTCGTGCTAATCGTCTTAAGCTCAAACTCGATTAAAAGTTTAATTAACTTAAACTTAACATGTTAATTATATTTTCCATATGTAATTTGAGTTTCAACTTGTTGCCTATGCTTGGTGGAACCTTATCTAAAAAATCAAACTCAAGATATCAAATGAAACCTTTTAGAAGAGTCAATCACATTACTTGGATTAATGTATGAAAAATAAAATATTATAACAAATCATGTTTTTTTATATTATTTAATTTTATAAATAATTAAGATATTTTCATTAACACTTTCACTCATCTAAAATGTTTAGTACGTGTTTTCTTATGTCAAAAGATACAAATTATAGACAACAATAAATATGGATAAATTTTAATTTTAATTTAATCAAATTTGAATAAGTGAATTTAATTTCATTTAAATTCCATATAATCTTTAAAAATTCAAATTTATTTGTTGATTGAATTTTTAGATTTTCAATCAATCTAACTTAAAATTATATATATGGGAATATATATGCATGGCCAACCGAATAAAATATTTAAAAATTTAACCTAAATTTAATTAAATAAGATAATTTTGAATTAAGTCGACCTCAAACTTTTATACCAATTGTATAACTTAGGATCTTTGAATTAGAAATAAAATTGACAGTTTTGCTCGAGCCAAGTATGATCAGAAGTTAATAGACTAGGCTTGAATTGATCGGATTTTGAAATTTTTTTTAATAAAATAGGCCTCGAGAAAAAGCTCGAGTTCAAGTTTTGAGTAAAATGTCGTCGTTTTTTATTTTTATTTTTATAAAAATAAAAATTTTTGAATTGAATTGGGCCTAACCAAAATGTGGGTTGTCATGGCTTGATCGGGCTTAAGTACTTCCAGCCTGATTGGACCTCGGGCAAAGCTCAATCGGGAAAGAAATAGAAGAAGAAAATATGAAGAAATGGTTAATTCTAAACAATTAGAGAGGTACCAATAATCTTTTACTTAGTTACACAATTACATATCTTATTACTAAATCTTACAAATAAATTGTTTTATTTTAAATTATTAAGCTTTCGTATCATCAACCTAGTGAGAGAATATACTCGTAGGTTTTGATACCACATTTTAACCCAAAAACTTAAAGCATTATGCCCATAGTTGACGTCTAAATAATCTTCCTCTCAAATGTGAACTTCTACATTGGAGTTGAGTTCTCCTTTAAGTAAAAGTCTTTTTTTGCCTTCTTCTTAACAACCCGAGTATATAGTATCACCAAAAATTTTTTTACTCTACTGATTTAGGCCTACCAGGAGTCTCCTTACTTAATTTAAGTTTTTTTATTTTCTTAATTTTATTCCTCTTTTTTAAGATTTATTTTTAAAAATTCCATTCATTTCATGTTAATTTGAAGTTTTCCTAACTCAATTCAATTCCTTGTGCTAACAAATAAGTAACAAATAGCATAAGTTAATAAGTATGGCCTGATTTAATCACATTTGAGTTTTTTTAAGCCCGGTACAATCCAAAGCTCCAATGTCTCAATGTCAATGTTTAAATAATATATGTTGCGGATAAACAAAACAATATCGTTTTTGATACGAGCTTGAATCGAGCTCAAAATTTTGGTTTGAAATCTGATTGAACTCAAATAAGTCATGATTTTCAGACCCATTCAGTCTCGGGCCGGACCTGTGCCCTTTCAAAAATTTTCAGACCTAACTCGGGCTAAGAGAGGTCAAATCCAGCCCAGCTCAAAACTATCCTTATATATATATATGTATGTATGTATGTATGTATGTATATACTTAAATAACAGTCTGAAGTATGATTCAGTAGTTCTGGATTTCCAGAACAAGACACACCGCCGGAAGTTCTTAACTGCTGTTCTAAGCCGCTTGTAAATTTCCTTAGCTTTATGTTTGTTTCCTGGGAAACAGAGTAATTCTTCCGTTAACAGAAAAAAGTTAAAACCTTTCAGATATTTTCTCCCATGGCTACCGCCAAACCCCAGCGATCGCTCGAGGAAATCGAGGACAAAATTCTCATGAAAATATTACTCGTCTCTCTCTCTGGTCCTGTTGAATCTGATTCTCGAGTTGTTTACTTGGAGATGACTGCCGGGGAGATCCTCAGCGAAGGTAGGGACTTGAAGCTCAACCGAGACTTGGTGGAGCGAGTTCTGGTTGACCGGCTCTCCGGTGAATACTCCATCGCCGAGCCTCCCTTCAACTACCTTCTCGGATGCTACCGCCGTTCGTTGGAGGAGTTGAAGAAAGTCGCAAACATGAAGGACAAGAACGTGAAATCAGCGATTGAATTGTCCATCATGCAAGCTAAGAAGTTGTTTGTTTCTTATTTGAGAATCCACTTGGGAAACCCCGGTATGTTTCCAACGAATTCCGTTTCTAGTAAATCCGATGTCTCGCCTCTTCTACCGTTGCTCTTCGCCGCCGTGGAGGATGGGTTCGGCACCGCCGGCGCTCATCCTCCGCCACCGCCAGGATTTTTGGATGATTTGCTAAAAGAAGGGGATTTTGATAGCGTGGACCCAATCTTGAAAGGGCTTTACGAGGATTTAAGAGAGAATGTTAAAAAAGTTTCAGCTTTAGGGAACTTTCAGCAACCCCTTAGAGCATTGTCTTATTTGGCTGGTTTTCCGGTTGGAGCAAAGTCGCTTGTGAACCATCCATGGTGGATACCCAAAGGAGCTTACTTGAATGGAAGAGTTATTGAGATGACCAGCATTTTGGGTCCCTTTTTTCATGTTAGTGCATTGCCTGATCAAAATATTTTCAAAAGCGAACCTGATGTTGGGTGGGTAGATTTTTTCATTTTGTTGTAGTTTTGATTGTGAATGTGTGTTGGTTCTTATTTGTTGTTGAATTGTTAAAGTTGGATGCTAAAGCAACTAAAATTTTCTGACCAGGCGGCAATGCTTCTCTGAAGCTTCAACTCGGCGACCAGCTGATTTGTTATCTTCTTTCACAACCATTAAAACTCTTATGAATAGCTTATGTGATGAGCTTGGGAAAATTCTTCTGACTCTCCTTAGAGCTAGTGACACCCGTGAGCATGTTCTTCAGTACCTGGCAGAGGTTATTAATAGAAATTCATCAAGGGCCCAGATTCAGGTACTCGTTCTACTTGTCATTTGGTGTTGGTGCCAAAGTCAAATTTTGTATCATTTAACAAGCTATATCTGGCCTGTGACATTAATTACGGATGAATTTCCATGCACCTTTGTGTTTCTTTCATTTGCTGGTTACTTCCGAAAAGCATTCTAACATCATTCTAGGCTGGAAATTGTAAGATAGTTTGTCATTTTCTTGTTGACATTTCTTCGCCAACTAACTGTAGATAAAGTTATTTGCGTTTATGCATTCTAATGTACGAAAAGAAAATGTATTTCCGAACTTTCCTTGTATCATGTCCATTTGGAACAGGTTGATCCGATGTCTTGTGCAAGTTCAGGCATGTTTTGCAATCTAAGTGCTGTCATGCTTCGCCTCTGTGAACCATTTTTGGATCCACATTTGACAAAGAGGGATAAAATCGATCCAAGATTTGTATTTCACTGTAACCGTTTGGATCTAAGGTGACGACATGTTTTATAAATTCAGATAATGTCGTGTATCATCTCATGGATTATCTACTTTTCCTGAGTGCCTTTGTTTTTCTTGACTGGCATTAGAGACTTGACGGCATTGCATGCCTCCTCAGAGGAAGTTAATGCCTGGATCAATAGGGATAATCCTGAGACAGTTGATGTCTCTGCACCACATTCTGGTGATCACAATAACCGCTTACTACAATCTCAGGAAGCAACTAGTTCTAGTAGCAGTGCTGGTGAACCAAAGAATGCATTACGTGTGCCAAATAGTAGTGAAAGATTTGCATTTATTTGTGAATGCTTCTTTATGACAGCAAGGGTTCTCAACTTGGGTCTGTTAAAAGCATTTTCTGATTTTAAGCATCTAGTTCAGGTAATATATGCATATCTGTGTATCATTTATATAGTTTTATTATATATCCTCTTTTGCTTTCCATGTGGCATGGTATGTTTGAAAGTTCTCTTCCATAGGTTGGACTTTCAAGCTGGTATCTTGACTACAGTCAAAAGAACGATAATGTTTCTCTCTTACTATTATCAATAACAATCCTACCAGGACATTTCAAGAGGCGAGGACACGCTCGCCACATTAAAAGCCTTGCAAGATCAGGCAGATGGTCCACAGTTCCAGCTGGAAATTACTCGCCTTCAGAAAGAGCTGGAATTATATTCACAGGAAAAGCTTTGCTATGAAGCACAGATATTAAGGGTAAAAATTATCCTTGCTTGACATCTTTGTCTCTCTCTAATACCGTAGAGATTCATAGTCTTCCTGATGAAATAATACCAGATATGCTAACTGCAAATACACTTATGCTTTGCGTCAATATTGGCTCTTTAATGTTGGGAGGGGTGATAATGATACCCATTGGTTTAAACAATGTCATTGTGAATACGTAGAACTTGAAGGAGTCAATTCAATGGAATACTTTTTCGTAAATATAGAAATTATTAAGAAATTTACAAATTAATAAAAAATTCCTTTCCTTAAATTTAAATAAGTAAATAAGGATTTGAATAATAAGGATATGAATGTTTCCTATAAAAACCATTGAGATAACAATTCTTATTATGACCATATTATGATTTAATGTAGCAATTTTAGTTAATTTTATAAGGATGTTTTTTATAGTTTAAACTCTTCTACAAAGAAATTCCTATAAACATAAATTAAAAATTTATCTGAATTCTAATTTCAACAATTTCTGCCGGTGCAATGGGTGAGATTAAATATAATTGTATATCCTAGTACCAATTTAAAGGACAACTAGAAGAAGGTAGGCAGGAATGATTAAAGAAAATTCGATAATGCGGAAGACCATAGGAAAGGAATCTGGAAAAGGTGACTATCTCAATCTTTTATATTTCACCAATGTCAACTATAAGTATATGTGTGCAAAGAGTGTTTGTGTAAAACCTAACTCAAAAGAAGTGTTATGTTTTGGAAAATATCTAACAGAAGAACAATGTAAATTATTAGCTAAACTTCTTATAGTGGAAATGCGATATCCTTTTGAAATAGGTAAATTAGTCCGTTAAACTAAAGAGCATTATACAAGTAATGGCTTAAAGCAAAACTTTATGGAATGATTTCTTTTTGGCATGGTTGCATTAGTGAACAGTTCTTATATGATGCCCAAGGAAATGGGGGTATACTTTAAAAAGCGTGGTCTTGTTCTAAAGATTGTGAATTTCACAGATTGTGGAAATACAATCTTCTTATTCATCCATAAAAGCATGCACCATTGCTTTGCAGTGTACGGTTTATGCAAAAATAGATTTTCACTTCTAGTTGAAGAAGCATCACTCTTATGACTACTATTTAGTTGGAAATAGCATTTCCACATTTATGCTAGCTTTTCCCACTTTCGCTGCTGCGAATCCCCACTTTTGACTCCATCTTGAACTTTTTCTGTTACGAATCTGTAAAAGCAGACAAGATGTCAAATATAACTATCTTTTCTTTCTGATACTACTGGTATTTACTCTTCTTCTCTTTTAAAGGATGGAGCTTTTCTTCAGCGGGCACTTTCTTTCTACCGCTTGATGGTGATTTGGTTGGTGAACTTGGTCGGTGGATTTAAAATGCCTCTTCCACCAAACTGTCCCATGCTGTTTGCTTCTATGCCTGAGCATTTTGTTGAAGATGCAATGGAATTGCTCATATTTGCTTCCAGGATTCCAAAAGCTTTGGATGGGGTCCCACTGGTAGTTTCTTCTTGTGTCCAAATGATGTGATTGGCAATCTCAATAGACTTTATGTATATGGCTTCTTTGGATTTTAATGTTTCTCTTATCCTTATTTTACAGGATGATTTTATGAACTTCATTATCATGTTCATGGCAAGCCCAACATATGTTAGAAACCCATATTTGAGAGCCAAAATGGTTGAAGTACTGAATTGCTGGATGCCTAGTAGAACGTAATTTGAGTATTCCAATTTTACATTGATAATCCCAAAAAGTTATTGAATTAGCAAAAGGTAAACGGTTAGGTACTGAAAGTTCTTGGTTTAATTTTTGCAGCAGTTCATCTGACACAGCAACTTTATTTGAGGGCCATCCATTGTCCCTCAAGTTTCTTGTGAGGAACCTCTTAAAGCTTTATGTTGACATTGAGTTCACTGGTTCTCACACGCAGGTGATTGTTGTTATCTAAGCTCAGTTTGACTGACTTGTTTATTCAGGAAAAGTAATTCCCTTCATCTTTTAATGTCTTTCAACTACTTATTGCAAGTAAATTAGTCCCAACTCTTCAGTTGTTTGATAATCATAGTTCTCTGGCTAACTTACTTGGTGCTGGGTACTGCATGTGTCTGATGTGTGTGTTTGTTTGTCATACAAGTAAGCGTTTGATCCCACTAGAAAAAGCTGTTCTTATTATCAATCCTGAGAATCTTTCCTCAAGGTTATCTTGATGGAGAGATTCTTTTCTGTCCTTCGTGATTAGAGAAGCATTTTTTTTTTCTTTTCCTCATTTAGTCAATTGGGTTAAGAGAACCCTTCTCTTTGAGTTCTATAATTCTTCAAGTTGAGCCATCTCCACCTCATCAAATGTGCCCTTGATATTTTTGCTACATTAAAAGATCCATATGATATTGCATATTTACCACCTTGATGATGTCATCTGTTGCTGCTACACTAAGCTTCATTTCAGCTAACCTCTGGATATCAGCTCCTTCTATTTGTTAAATTTGATGTCTTAAATTGCACTTACAGAATATGTTCACTATCTTCACTGCCTCTAATTTTTAATTCTATTCACCTTTTGTTTAGTACCATGTCATACCTTTCATATAGTTCAGTCCACTAAACTGGATATAACATAGGGTGTGAACAATCAGGTTAGTAACTTCCTTTGCACAATTGATGGTCTATAAATTTACCTATAACCTTCAGCATGAAAATCTTCCACAGTTAATACAACTGGGGGAATGAGAATATTTTTGTGTTCTATAACTTCAATTTATGACTTAGAAGCTGTTTGTGCTTTTGTCTTCGTTATCTTGTGCAGTTCTATGACAAGTTTAACATTCGACATAATATTGCGGAGCTTCTTGAATACCTATGGCAGGTTCCTAGTCATCGTAATGCTTGGCGACAGGTATGGTAAAAGTACTAGAAATATGTAAATTTGTTTCAATTGATAACACATCTTTCTATCCAATTATTCTGTGCTGTTTCAGATCGCCAAAGAAGAGGAAAAGGGTGTTTATTTGAATTTCTTAAACTTCCTGATCAATGATAGCATCTTTCTTCTTGATGAGAGCCTGAACAAAATTCTTGAACTCAAAGCGTTGGAGGCAGAGATGTCAAATACTGCAGAGTGGGAGCATAGACCACTGCAGGAAAGGCAGGAGAGAACTCGCCTTTTCCATTCCCAGGAGAATGTTGGTTTCTGTACTCATAAATGCATGTAATTATTTCCCTGAAGAAAAAAATACTGAATCAGTTAAATGACCTTGGCTCCTTTCAGATCATCCGAATTGATATGAAGTTGGCAAACGAGGATGTGAGTATGCTCGCATTCACGTCAGAGCAGATAACTGCACCCTTCCTACTTCCTGAGATGGTAATCAGATTTTCCTTTTACCACTCCTTCAAGTAGGTTCCCTTTGCTTTGGTTTGTTCTCAGTAAGGAGCTCTGTATTTTCCACCTTTGCAGATTGACAGAGTTGCCAGCATGCTCAATTACTTTCTATTGCAACTTGTTGGTCCGCAAAGAAAGTCTTTGAGTTTGAAAGACCCTGAGAAGTATGAATTCCGGCCAAAAGATTTGCTTAAACAGGTTAGCTTGAATCTCTACTAGCATCTGCTGCTCTATATCTTCTCTTTTTTTGTTCATGCACAAGAAACAAAAAGCTGAAAAACAGGGATTAGTTATGGGAAGGTCGGAAGCTGGTGGGAGTGAGACCAAACATTTTAAGGTTCAGAGATTAGGGGACCACTTGCAATATTTAGATTCAACATGCATATATGACTGCATGGTGCTGCACTACTTAGTGAATCTCTAAGCCTGACATGCCTCCTAGCCCCTAAACCAAAGCTTTTATGATCAGATACACTTCTTCCCTAACTCAATTCTGTTTATTCACTTGAAGATTGTCCGCATATACGTCCATCTAGCTAGGGGTGATGCAGAAAACATATTCCCAGCTGCCATCTCTAAGGATGGAAGATCATACAATGAACAGGTAACTTGATGTGGAAAGTTCCAGAAAGATGGAATTTCCTCATTCTAGTCTGTTCTCAATTGTAATAGTTGCTCATTGATGATTTGACATGTTTTTTCTGCGATCCAGTTATTTGGCGCTGCAGCTGGTATCCTTCAGAAAATTGGTGAAGAGGGTAGGATTATACGGGAATTCGTTGAGCTTGGTGCAAAAGCCAAAATTGCAGCTTCCGAGGCAATGGACACTGAAGCTACCTTGGGTGATATACCGGATGAATTCCTTGATCCAATCCAGGTATGACTTTTACCTTTTCTTTTCATCTTTTTTGTTATTTTGTTACAATGGATTGAAGTTGAGACTTTTATTTGAACTAAATCACAATGAATATGATTCTGCTACCATTTGGAAGCATACAGCATTGGGATATAGATCGGGATTGGAAAATGGAAGAAATGGTTTTAGTACCATGATTTTACTGTTCGTAATTCTTTTTTACACTTATATCCCTTTCTACAGTACTCTTTGATGAA
Organism: Erythroxylum minutifolium; assembly: GCA_027123815.1. Taxonomy (NCBI): domain Eukaryota; kingdom Viridiplantae; phylum Streptophyta; class Magnoliopsida; order Malpighiales; family Erythroxylaceae; genus Erythroxylum; species Erythroxylum minutifolium. The sequence goes on along the minus strand of JAOTJB010000001.1, from coordinate 29,024,681 downwards.
GGATCCAGTGATTTTACCTTCTTCAAGAATCACAGTGGACAGACCCGTCATTCAAAGACATCTCCTTAGTGACAATGTAAATCTTCAACTTTTCTGGTTATATTTCAATTTTGTGGACAAAAGGGTCTAGGCTCAACTATGGTAATGCTGATGCTAATTTGTTGAATGTGAGTTGCAGACAGACCCGTTCAACCGCTCCCATCTTACCGCGGATATGCTGATTCCGGATGTAGAGTTGAAGGCAAGGATAGAAGAGTTCATCAGATCCCAACGGTTAAAAAGACACGGGGAAGACTTCAGCCTGCAAAGCACAAAAGCTACTATACAAACAACCACAGGTGACATGCTGATTGATTAGGACAATTCTCTAAGATTCTTCAAATTTGTAAATTTAGTCTATTGAGTTTCTACAATAAAGCAAATGCAAGGATTTTCATAGTGATAGCGAGTAGATCATATCGCTAATGAATATATTTCCTTAAATAATTAAGATATGTCAAGTAGATAACTTGATGTTAGCCACAAAGTTGGCAACCATAGCCATAACACCAAGTGATTTTAAAACATACAAAACTGGAGGTTACGTATGCCCGAACCTGTAACCTTGTCTAACCTCTCCCTTTTCCTCCTCTCAGATCTCGATAATCTTAGATAACATTCAGAAAGAGTTAATCCCTTACAAAGCCTGTCCACGAGGAGTTGCACAATACATAACTGAGAGTACGCCCCAAATTTTGGCTTCTTACCAAATTCTTCAGACAGCTGTTCTGCAGTAATTTGAAGAAATGCCAAACCCTTCGCATGGACTACATACAGATCCCTGGCAGTGTTGGAACTTCCAGGCATTCTTTCCCATCCTTCCCTATCAAAGCTTGGATATGGGAATATCTGCCTTCCGCTTTCCATGCTCGTGAGCAATGCTTATCGTACTCTTGTTGTGGCGCAGTAAGAACTCTGCAAATAGGATTTGGCTTTCCTCTGATGTTAAATCACCATGGTAGCCCTGCAAATTATCAATATAACATGTGGTTTTTAATCAGAGAACTGTTGTTTGGAGATAACCTAGCACTATCAAAGTGGTACTTTTTCCTCTTAAATGCACCCATCATAGAATTATCAGTTGAGTCCTGATTACTCTAACATTGTCATGTGAGGTTAACTGAACTTAATTAACCAAGTGTATAATAGAAAAATTAAAGGCAATATACAGAGCATGCATGTCATGATCACAAGAATTGAGCTGCAAATAATGACACAGTCTCAGCACATTGAGGGACGCACACATGGGAGTAAGCATAGAATCCCAATTTATAGCCAATAAACTTCTTTTATACTGTAGCTGTGGAACTTAATGGAATTGGTTACCACAGCGAATTTCAACTATTCACAGACCTCTGAATGCCAATTCCATTTCAGGGATTGTATTCAGAAATGGCAATTATAACTATCATGGAGCATCATTTGTGTTTATAATGCCATCAACTATCAATATAAGCCTATACAAGGTGAGTTCAACCATGTTATTTCAATCATCACATTCATCAAAAACAGAACAAAGCATTCCTAAATCACAAGAATCAGTCAGCAACAAGAGAATGAAGCAAGAAGAAACAAGCTAAGTCATATTATTTAGAACAAAAAGAACAGAATAAAGCGTCCCCAAATCACAAGAATCAGTCAGCAACAAAAGAACAACGCGAGAAGAAACAAGCTAATCCATACGATTCAGAACCAAAAGAACAGAACAGAGCATTCCCAAATTACAAGGATCAGTCAGCAACAAGAGAAATTAAGCAAGAATAAACAAGCTAAGTCATTATTTAGAACCAAACTTTAGCTTCTAAGTTATAACAAGAGAAATGACGCAAGAATCACCAAACTTTAGCTAAGTTATCTCTTTTCTACATGATACACAGTAACATTTATTACCAGGCGAGAAACTCTATCACACACAGCATGGTGCATGAGTAGGCCAGCAGCAACTGAAACATTGAAGGAGTCTACCATGCCATTCATTGGAATGCTGCAGTGCAAATCTGAAAATTCTAAGGCCTCATCACTTATTCCCCTGTATCAGGGACCCTCTGATGTTAGTATTGAATTAACTGAAACTTTGAATCTGGACAGTTGTTATTCACAATAGCAAGGGGGAAAAACGAGTAACCATAATTGCGGCTACAATATAAAGAGGAATCTCAAGAGTATACACTTTAGAATGCATTACACTAGGAAGTATATTTATAATTTGCTTTCTCATTTGTAACATATAACTGCTTGCTTGCAAATCCTATATTCTGCAAGCAATAAAATTTATGGATAAACTCTTTCAAATATCAAAAAGAGGGAAAAAAAATATTGCTCTTACTTTTCTAATTAGCTGTTAAAGTTTGAATAAATACCTATGTTCATTACCAACCACTATTGCAGTAGGGCGTGACCAATCCATGTCATAAATGGAAACCTAAACAATTCATAAAAGACAGTAATACATCAAAAAAGCTATTCAGCCCGGAACACACTGGTTTTAGTATTTGTTCAAACACAATAATTCATTGATTACTTTGTTTAATTAATATCTATATGTGACTGAGCTAGTTAAGCAGTTGCATCTCAAAACAGCCTTGAGAAGAGTTGATTATTCTCAGTCAACTAAAGGGAAAAGGATCCATACTGTATCCCTTCCAAGATGGGTTGTTGCAATTCGATAACCTCGAGATTTAAGAGCTTTGAAGCAATCTCGAGTAGAGTCCCAAAGTTCAATGTCTAACCACTTTTCTGCACCCATACTCACATGGCGGTTTTCCCTGTATCTGCAACAAGAACATAGGTAATGTAAGATACAAACACATCATATCTTCTCACTTCTCACCAAGCTCATTACAAAGCAGTAGCAAGACAACTTTTGTGGAGGTTGACACAACCAAGTTTAGAACAACCCCTCAGTTTCACAAAACATTATGGCGAGCTCTAATTTCAGTGGAGAACAAAGAACAAAACGTTTCACTTGTAATTTAGAACTTTATCACTACAATCAGCTAAGGATTATGGGACCCAAGGCCAAAAATCTAGCATAATCACAAAAACCAAGCAGTTGAGCATAAGAATTGAATCATTCATTTCATCTCAAACTACAAAGCAGTAGCAAGACTAACTTTTATGGAGGCTGACACAACTAATGCCTCAATTCCAAGAAGCTTCAAGCACCTTCAGTTTCACAAAACAATATGGCAAGCTCTAATTTCAGTGGAGAACAAAGAACATGACGTTTCACTTTTTAGAACTTTACCACTACAATCAGCTAAGGATTAAGGGAAGCAAGGCCAAAAATCGTCGCTAGCATCATCACAAAAACCAATCAGTTGAGCATAAGAATTGAATCATTCATTTCACCTCAAAATACGAAGCACCTTTTGGAGCTGTCGCACGACACAACATGCACAGACTGAAACCCCAACGCATCGGCTGACCTGAACGTAGCAGAAACATTTCCAAAATCACTCAGGCCTTCCACCACCAAGCACACCGAGTAGCTCCGACTCTTCACAGTTCTCCTAAACCTCTCTTTCCTCTCCTCCATTACGTACGGACTCACAGCCTCCACGACTTCATCACTCGTCAAGTACAACCCATTCGGACATTTGAACGCATCAAAATACGGAAACCAACGACCCTCTTCACCGACCAGAGCCTTCCCCTTCCTCTCCATCTTCATCAGACTCAAAACCTCATCTTGATCCTTCAACAACTGCTCCACTTGATCGCTGTTCTCGGAGATCTCATCGACTAACTCCACGGAAACCGCCCCATGTATCGAATTATAAGGTTTTGCATGGACTCTGAAAGGACCCACCTCTATAAAAAGCAAATAACCGCTAAAAAATCAGAACTTCAACGCAAAAGCAATGAATCAACAAAGAAATCACATTCACGTGTGCCTGCAGCCATAACAGCACCAAGAAGGCAGATGGGTGAAATTTCAGGTTAAATATTACCTGCAGGAAGGGAGAGAGGACGCAAACTGAGAATAGATCGAGTGAAAGCGAGTTTAGGGATGGAGTACGCAGGTTGTTTGGAGAATGATGCATGTATTAGGGTTTTGCAAGCTCTCATTTTTGTTGCAAGTAAACGAAGGAGAACAGGAGTTGGACTTGGCGTTTGAGAGGGGTTTATGCTTATGGATAAGGGATTTGGCAATTGAATATATTTTTAATAATAAAAAAACCGAAATATTTTTAAATAAATAAAAATATTAAAAATTGTTTTATTATATTTTTCTCTTTAATAATATAATAATATTTAAAGATAAATTTTGAAAGAATATGATTATTTCTACTTTAAATCTTAATTTTTTAATAAAAATAGTCCTTTATATCATATATTGACTTTTAAATTTTAATTATCTACTCAAAACTTCTAATAAAAATATTTATTAAAAAATAAAGTGAGTCTATTCATATTATTTATATAGTTATTAGAGATTATAAACTTAAATTGCAATATGTAATATTATCATAATATATTATAAGTCAAAAAGTCAGCATATTCAGTGTACAAGGCTCTTCGTTTTTTGAGAGTCTGAAGAGAGTCATGACATACACAACCTTCCCTTTATATTTTTGCAAAGAAGTTATTTCCGTTATCTGAAAATATGACCATATGGTCACAAACTATTATAAGTGATAATTATTCATGAGTGTACTACAATTTAAATTTTTGATTTATATATCTTAATAATTTATATATTAATCACCGGTTTGAAGTTAGTCATCGTAGGTCTGCTCTCATCACAGACAGTTTTCTAAGATCATCCTTTACATACACCATACTTGGTTCAAGACTTCCATCACTTCCTACAGGATAAAGTGATCACCTGGAGACTTTGTTTCTCTGAGAATGGTGAGAAGAGGACAGGTTGAATTGGAATTCATGCCGGAATGTTCAAAAAGATTTGATCACAAAACATTCACGAAACAATGAAAACTTGCAAACAGAACTTGCTTGGCGATCTGCCTGCTTCTCAACTTCCAAACCATGTCTTTGAATAGTGCAACAGTTTGATGGAAGTGGAGAAAAAAGACAGAATTACAGAAAGAGCCCCATGCCAATACAGGACCAAGTATCACTTATTTTATGCAGGTAAAAAGGCTAATCCTGCTCACTCTGAATAGTGTAGAGTTATAGGATAACATATGAAAGATGAAGTAAAAATGTACAATCTGAATCTCTGAGGCCCGAAAAATTTGACCAGCAAAGTCACAGGTGGTCGAGTTTCCTTTAGGATGGCTGCACTTCATTGCACTGCAAGAATAGGATTAGTTACTGGACATCTCTGTCGAGGAGGACGCCTGGTTCGCTTTCCCCATCCGGCGAGTCTAGTCTCCTCAAGTCCTAATTCTCCACATTTAGGCTGCTGTTGTTGGGTTGGAGTAGCTGCAGTTGACGTAGGAGTAGCACAGATTCGTGAACGTTTTCTCCCTCTACCTCCCTTGCTCTTGGGAGAGCTCAGGTGCGACCAAGTTGACTCCTGAATAGCACCAGTTGCTGTAAGTAGTCCTTCAATCATTTGAAGATCTTCTGTCACGTCGTTTCTGGACAGAGAAGTAAGACCTGGAAGTATATCTCTTTGGAAGTCCTTCCGTTGCCTTCCTCTTCTCGACTGGCCTCTCCGAGGCCTTCTTGGCAATGTGATCTCATCTTTCATACTTTCGAATGCCGGAGGTTCATACTGACAATCTTCCACCTCCAATTCTTTCAAATTTAAGGTCATATATTCAAAGTAATCCATTACTCTCCATGTGAAATCCTCACAACCGATACCATTCGGTGAAGTTGACACATGATCGTTCTCATCGTCAGTAAAAAAATCAGAAATTACCTCCACAAACCACTGGAGAGAATCACTTAAGGAAGAGTTCAACTGGTGAGGAGAGGCATGATTATCCTGAAAATTATGAATCCGAGAAGAAGAGATGACAACCAATGCCTCAGCAGCCGTACTCATTAATCCTTCTTCAAAATCTTTGAAATTATCTTTACTCAAGTTAATCGGTTCTTTAACTTCACCTGTTAGACATTGATCTCCTATTGTAAAATCTTCTTCCGTTTCAAAAATCACTGGTGCCTCCAGGTCTATCTCAACTGCACCCTTCATCCTGGCTCTTGGAGGAAACCTTGTTGGCTGAGCATCTTCGTCGGTCACACTAACATTCAAATCGATATTGCATCTAGCATCATCACTAGAATCAGTTGATAACTTAGCTACAAATGAGACGGGATTATAATTTCGATCTGCATCAAGTAAACCAACTTTGAAAGAGTCAGCATCCTTAATATCTGAAGCACAACCACTGGGCCTTGAGTGAGACGTTGCAGAAGGTGGGTCTTTTAACAAATGGTTTTCCACTATGGGAAGTCCAAGAATTTTCCTCTTGCTTGAACAGTCACCAACTTCTGTTTTCCTGCACACGGCATTTTGTGAACCTGCCATTGATGCAGAATCCTGCACAAAGCTTTGAGGAAGGTTCTTCAGCATTTCAGCTTTGTGAAAGCTTTGCAGGAAATCCAAATTCATGTGCTGAGGGCCATTCCTCACTTCAGGAGATCTTCCATTACAAACTGAATTAACTTTAAGCCAAGACAATCCTCCAGTTGGATTTTCTTCAGTTCTTGGACTATCAACAGTGAACTTCGAATCTGAAGTTATGTCCCTCTGGTAATTCTTCAGAGGACAAGTCATATTTGTTTGTCCTCTTGACTTTGCATTCATCAACCAGCCTAAGCCCTTACAATTATTTGTAGAACTACTGAGTGGAATTTGTTCAGAAACAGAACCAATGCTAGAGAACCCATTAGCATAGCGAAATCCAGCTGCACCATGGCAAATCCGTGATTCCTTAGACTTTAACTCTGAAACATTACATGAGGCGTTTTGGCAGGATTCTGCTCTGGAACTTGGAAATGGTCTAATCATTCCATCATAAAGGCCATGTGCTGGATTTTCCTCGATGGATACAAAATTCTCTCCCAACTTAGCTGAAAATTTCTTCCAGCATGAAAACGAGGATGACTCCGAATTATTCGGGTTAGATTCTGGTTTAAGTGGTTGCTTAACTAGTTTATCTAATCCCATTCCAGATTCACTATAACTTCTTTCAGAGATTTCCACACCAAAGATCATCTTCTTAATCCTATGTTCTGGCTTAGTATGGTAGATATCACGTCCTTTGCTGCTTCCAACTTGTGATGATTCACAGAGCGTATGCATATATCCATGACGAAGATTTTCAAGTTGAGAATTCCTGTTCCCCAAAATTTGGCCTGAAAATAGCCACATCAAGTATCAGATTGGAGTTCAGATGTTCTAACAGTAATAGCTACTTGCAAGATATCCAATATTTTTACAGATAATCAAAGGTACAACAAAAGATAAAAGATAAAGAAACATGATGCTTTTTTCAAACACAGAAAGAGAATGTGATACATCTGCAATCTAATGAATTTTCCCTCCTCCACTTGTACTGCAGTTAGGCCGTTTAAGAAGATACAGAACTGACAAAATATAAAGAAAGTAACGAGAAAATTTTCTTTCTGTTCTTTGAACATAACTTTCCTTACATAAGAGGACATAACATCTTTTAGAACACAAAAATACCAGTGAAGGTTTTCTTTCAGAAGATTGTATGATTTTCTACATCACAAGTCTTGAAAATGTACTGCAATCTGCAAAAACATGCCTTCACAGGATTATATTGTTGATGTACATTTATGTGAAGATGAGTTTCCCTAGCTGTTGTTTTTCCTATTTTCATGTTGCAGATTTTTATCAGTCAGACTATACTCCTGAGTTTCTGGTATTCATTTTTTGCTATTAATCGGTGGACTTTCTAGGATATATATGATGAAAATCAAAATCATCAATCTCATCAGGATGACTCCTTAACTGAGGTCAAGAGAATTCCATAAGGTTTAAATCATCATGCATTACCAGATGTGAAACTATAAGATAATGACGACTCCTGTTTCCTTTGATTCTCCAAGTTGGAACTGGATGTATCAACTCTGATGTCATTCTCTTCGTAGAGGTTTTGAGAAATTTCCTTGGCTGTACCTTGGATGTCCGAGCAGGAATTTGCAGATGGAATGTGCCCTCCTTGCTTATGGCAGGTAACCGTGCCTAGAATACCGATGCAAGCTGTACCAGATGCTTTCTCAATCTTAAAAGGTTCATTCAAATCAGTAAATCCTTTTGTCCCCTTTAAGTTCATATTGGGACCAAATGCACCACCATTGCAGAGAGGGTACACACCACTTCGGCAAGACAAACTCACACCATTACCTAAAACAGTCTCATAATTTTTGTTAGGTGAGTAACTATCCAACCCTGATCCACCATGTGTCTGTTGATTATCATCCTCATCATAAATGTACTTGTCTGCTGGAAGTTCAAGATCAAACTTTCTCTGCATTTTTGATCTGGCTCCAAAATTTTCATCATCCTCAAACCTTGATGCTTTTTGGGGGTAACTACAACCAGATTGCATGATCTTCCCATTCATGTAAATCGGTGATTGGATATTATCAGCATCTGATATAAATGGCATGTAACGATTAAAATTTGCGAAAAGAGAATTTGGACGTCGATTCTTTTTTTCATCTTCTGGAGAAAAGGTAAAAGAACTTGACTGTGATTGTCCTACAGTATGTAGAGGCATTTGTGATTCTTTATTTCTGACTTCATTCATAATGTCCATTTGCATCTTATAAAGACGATGAAGTTCGTGAAGCTGGATAATCATATAAGATCATGAAGTAAGAGAGCTGGACAATGCTAACATTTGAAAACCTTTTGCCAAAAGACGTAAATGTTTCTTCAATTAATATCATATTAATCATAGGTTTAATGTTATATACTCACAGGAAGTAAAGCATACCTGGTGTCTGAAAATGACTTCCTGCTTCAATATTGTTTCCTTCAGTTGCTCCTTGTCATAATTCAGGCGGCCATCCATTTCCAGCTTAGACGGAAACAAGGCATGATACCGTCCAAAGGCTTTCTGATGATTTGCAGGCCAGCTCACGTTACCAGTATTCCCATTTAACTCCCTCATAGAATCATATCCTGGCAGATACATCTCGTACTGCACCTCAGCTCCCATCCCTGCAAATGTCTGAGAAAAAGTTTTAAGTTTAGTAGGAAAGAGTAGCTTAGTAAAAGCAAGAAAATCCAGTTTTTCCAGATTCTCTAAACTTCAGTTTTATTATGAACTCATGTTCAGTACATACCGAGTTCAGTACGTAACTTACTCCTGCAAATTTGCAGCAGTATGACCCTTTCATAACCCAATC